>LPNX010541978.1:37306-107708 GCA_001517045.1 Pseudotsuga menziesii | reverse complement strand
TCCATTTTAATGTGTGTGGGATAATGTCTTAAGCATCGCTTTCCATTTTAAATAATTAACCAATTAAGACAAATTATTAAATGATTGAGCAATTTAAGCGCCGTCCCTTAAGCAACGCTTAAGACATTATTAAATGAATTAGCAATTTAAGTGCCGTCGCTTAAGCGATGCTTAGGAGGATATCCGTCGCTTAAGCGACGCTTGCAAGCCTAGCCGTCGCTTAAGCGACGCTTATCCCCACCATTTCAAAAAAAAAATTTATCTTTCTGATTTTTGGCACGGTTAAAAGAAAAAATCCACGCGCCGTCGGAAAAAACCGTCGAATTTTGGATCGAAATGTAGTAGTGGAAACACTCACTGTCGTTCCAAATCATGGTGGCATAGACCAGCAGTACCAATTCTCTCTACCATGGTTTCCCATCCTAACAACAGATTCATTTTATTGGACATGTAGTGATGAAACCTCTGCCAGGAACAGTCATCTATAGAGAGGATTGATCCCACTTCTGGTAGAAGGATCAACAAAGGAAACTGATTCTGAATCTACTGAAGTGATTATGGATGCTGCTTTTAAAACAAAAATAAAAATATTTTTATGTAAGAAGGGTGATACAATTACATACATAGAGGTAATCAACCGAAAGTTACAAAACAGGAAGTTGTTGTAGCTTCCCAAGATCTTGCAATTCAAGGACAGACTTTGTTTATTCTAAAGAATTCAAACAAGGTTATATTTCATAAAATATGATGCTTTAGTCCTATTCTTTTATAAATATGTCAAAGAAATGACCAGATTAATGTTCCATGTAAATGTGTAATACCTATAAGAAGAACAAGAAGGACTAGTTCCATGTAATCACAAATTTGAAGAGCCACGTCCAGAGCAAATTCAAGAAATTGAGGTTTGTAATGATTAAACATTGGTCTAGTAGTTGATATGGTCTCTTATTTTTATGTTTTGTGGCATGTGATGGTGTTTTGCATTGTAGAACGATATTATGAGGTATTTTAGAGAATATTTGCATAGAAGATTATTAAGTCCGGACTTCAAAAAACAAGTAGATGGTCTTGCAAAGTTGCAAAAGGTATCACTAAAACGATGCCTTATGAAACTAATTTATAGTTAGTGAAGTAGTTTACTTTGTTTTTTTCAGAGTTGATTTGCTTGGTGAGACGACATATCCTAAGATGCCATTGTTCCAAAATTATGCATTTTACAGGTTATTCCTTCTCATGGTAAAGAAATGGTTGGAATTGTTGATATCCTTATGCGATGGATTGTTTTACGCTGGATTGTTGATATCTTTCATGTTCTAAACTATCAAATATGCCTTCTTCTGGAAAACAATCTTTCTAAATTGCAAGAAAATAATAAGAATAATAACTTTCATGGCTACTAATAAAGAATAATGCAAACTTGCTTTCCATCCATGGATGTTAAGAAAACAATTCTAGTCTTCTAAGAATGTTATAACATTTGAATCTTAAAATTCTGTACTATAATTTCAGTTGTCCCAATTTGAATGGATTAATAAGTTGTGCCATTTTGAATAACTTTTGTAGTAAGTTGTTTAGATTAGAATATCAGAGAGTAGTTTGGAATAACAGACTGCAATATTATTTCTAATATTGTGCTATATTATTTAACATGATTTAGTAAAAAGTAATCTCATACTAAACATGAAAGGGCAAGGGAAACTGACAAACTAGTCAAATCGAATATTTTCAAAATTGATTTTTCCAAGGCCTATAGAAAGACTGAGTGGGACTTTTGTATCTTAGAATCCTATTTCATTGATTTGTATGTCTTTGATACTATTTTTGGTATGTGTAAGATGAATTTGACAAAATTCCAATAAAATTTAGCTGGAGGATAGGTTTGGTCATCAAATTCCAAGCTTGAGCTATTGCAAGTTGTTCAATTCTCTATTCCATGTGTATTAAAGTTATTAATATATTTCTCATCTCTGGACAAGCCTGTAAGAAACCTGTAATAGACACTTTTTTCTATTGAAAATAAGATATCCATAATCAAACAAACTATCTTCTCTTAATTTGGGCAATAGAATCATATTTTGGTAATCTAGGTTGCAGATTCAAACAATTTTTTGTCAATATAATGAGTGCTACAGTGCTTTGATCATGTTACAAGAGTGGGAAATTCAAATCTAAATGATATATAGCGATTTACAATAAGAGATTTAAAGTCTTCAAAGGTAATGTATGCTACTAGTAACCAGTCGTATCCTAGTCTGTCACTTTCCTTCATAAGAAAACTGAAGCCAATTTATCTCACCTTAAAACCCTAAGATACAATACATTTGACTACTTACATCAATCACAAAATATGCTTCTGAATCAGGCATTGCGAAGGTAGATAGAGCCTAGGATGCAATATGGAAAAGAGAAAATATAGAAGTGCTGAAAAATATTCCTGCTCAACTTTATGTTTGTGCTTTCCAATACTTCAATTGAATTATCCAAAACCATAAACATCATATTTCACAATCTGCAGAGCTATGTCGATGATTTAGTGCTAAGATTTTGGTTAATCTATGCTTCTTCCTTTCTAGCTGGAGATGTAGATACAAAAAAGAACTCTGTGATAACTTCCAAAGGAAATCCCTTGGTCTCTGGAACCTTAAGGAAGATAAATATCCAATAAACTGCACTCATAATATAGAAAAATCCCAAAAAAACTGGTGTTCCCAAGCCCTTGTTCATGGTAGGAAACAAGAATATGATAAGCATGTTTGCAGTCCACCTTATTATAACACATAGAGTCAAGCAAATTCCTCTAACTCTTGTTGGAAATATTTTTGAACAAATTGTTTTTGGCACTGCACCAAATCCCATATTGAAGGCACAAAAGAATACCATCCGTTGGTGCAAACCCAAGCAAAAAAACCTAGTCAATAGGGGTTCCCACTCTGTTGATGTTCACTCACCGCGATCTCCCTGAGTACTAACCCAGACAGGTTTTACCCTATCCGGAAACACCCACAAAGCGGATGAAGTCTCACCCGAGATGTTTGAGGGAGGGATGGTGGAACCAAGTTTCGATAGAATAGAAGAGGACTATGGGCATCAACAATTCATCAACTTATTTATCATATCTGACCAGTTACTTAACCATTAATAGAACCATTCATCATTGCTCTTCAATAGATCGCATCATTCATTCATAGCATAAATAATCGCATCACATAACCGAATTAACCATGCTATGGCATGAATAGATCTAAGAAGATAACATCATTCATAAGCAGTAAACATTGCATCATAGATCCATGTCACATGTATTCACCATTGGATTGCAAAAACGAAAATAAAAGACAGAAAAAGATAAAAGATAACAGTATTTCAGATCAACCCTCGTCTTTGCATATTACTTCTACACAATCAATCATAGATCCAAATAGACATCAATTCAATTCTTAGTCTAGGATTCCCTATGATGAACCTTATCATGATGCTTACACTCACAATTCTTCTTCTATTTATAGGCTTGGGCCTTTACATTCATGGTCCACTTATAACTAAATCCTAATGGATTCTACCAACTAATGACCAATATCCGCAAAATATGGTCAAACAATACAAAAATCCACACACAGTATTCAAAAGTAGTCTATCTTCCACCTTGCGTGGTGTCTTCCGATATTGTGCAACATCCACGATGCTACACAAATAATTGATCCTCAACCCATTGCCAGCACCATCAGACCGACAACTGATATACCTCCTTGGACAATCCCTGGTTGAAGCAATTTATTTACCAAATCAATTGTAAGCAATGTAATGAATAGAACTGGAGTGGTAGATAGGACTATTTTCCTTCACCCACGTAAAAGAATGGCAGAAATCCAATTAAGATTCAAGAACCTTCAAATAACCAGCACAGGGAGATCATTCATACTACATATCTATGTCACCAGAAGAAAATTGGCAAACCCAAAAAGGCCAAATTCAGGTTTTTGATATCTATGTTGCATTTCTTTCAAGTTCTCATCCAAAAATGGGAAACTGATGCCAACAATAGGTTTCTGGAGTGGTTCAATTTTGTGATGGTTTGTTCTAGAAGCGCCCCCCTTAAGAGCAGTTTATTATGACATAGAAACATATTATACAAGTCCTAGAGATGTTGAATGATTAAACAATTCATCAACCATTTCCTTAAGTCTATTTGTACTTTTCCCATAACACTAGAAATTTCTAACCTAGAAATGATATAAACCAAGAAGATGATAGAGATATGCACCAATACAAGATTTAATTCTTGTATACACATGCTTTCAATTTACATGAATAGGTGTGGTCTCTTTAGCATCAATATTACCTTCTTCTAGCATGGTCCATTAGAAACATTGCAAGCACTATAAAGGGAAACATTGGAAGACATGTAACTGCACTTGCCAAAAGAGAAGCTGAATCTGCCTTAATGCCTACTTGAACTAGCAAGGTATCGACTCCAGATTGTTTAAGTATTTGAGGCATGAAGTAAAGGACTACACCAATACTACAAATTTGCACCGAAACAAGTCTTCACTTAGATATACATTATACATAACGAATAGTATGTTGTAAGACCAAAAACAGTACCAATTACTACCAATAGCAGTACTAGTAATAGTATAACCTGTAAATACGAATAAAAGTAACCAATACAGTAATAGAGGACACTGTACATGGATTTGCATTACATTGAAGTAAGGTTGGCTTCCTTGGCTTGCTATTACCAATATCTTTCTCTTCTTACACCATCCAGGGAGCTTACACCAGCCAGGGACTGGTTATTTATCATGCAGAGAATTTATTTCTTCCCAAAATGATGGTGTGATCTACAACTCCTATGGAAACTAACAAAGTACAAATGATAGGACATGCTATATTCATGTCAGCTTCAGAACCACATATAAAGTCACTGAATGGAATCTTCATTGTCCTCAACAATAGCATCACGATGATTCCAAAACATAAGGGTTTTTTTCAGTTGTATTATAATTACCCAGTTATAGCACCTTAGGCACCAAATTGTACCACATTATACATTATACAAGTATTGTTGGAGGTGAAGCATCTCTTAAAGGATTGCGCAATACATCTTAGGTTTTTGTTCCATGCAAAATTCCTCAAGGTATTATGAGAGTCTAAACAAACGAGGATATTGACCAGGGATCTGATAATTAGTATGGAATCTAAAAATGAAATGCTTTTATGACTCTCTTTCAAGCATACACATTAGAGGTTGGATGCTCATTGGGAAGATGGTGAACCGTTTCCATCAATAGTTGATGAGAAGAAGTCCATAGTTGAGCTAGAGGGTCTCTCAAACTAAAATCCTAACTATAATTTAATATATCCTAGTGTCCAAATGAGGTTGTTCTTAAGGTGCATGTATGTGTGGAAGTGGCAATGAAGCTTTGTAGTTATGGGAAATTTTGGTTTTGTCCTTTTGTATTTCATGTAGGCTTTGTAGAGATCTAATCTAATATCTCTAATAATTTTAACCATCCATTGAATACTGAGTGAAATTGAGTCTCAAGTTTCAACATGGGAAAATCATTGAGGTGAAGAGGGGGTGAGCATCAAACTCAGCTAAGATGATAGAGCATGCGATAATTTTCTCGGTGTTAAAAGTTAATGCATTTTGAAAACTTATTAATGAGTACCTTGTTAATGTGGTTTCAACCTCTTTTCCTCAGCTATGGGATCCATACCACACAATCATGAAGGAGAGAAGGTTCCAATAGGTTATAAGATGTGGATCTTAGTTCTCATATCTTAAAAATGGAGATGGAGTATCTTAGAAACAACTGCTGCCAATATTCAACTTTGTTTCTATTGCATAATTCACATATGTTGTTTTCCTAAGATGTTTTAAGAGTGGCCTGTCTTCTGTCTCACTGTAAAATTTGTAATCTGTTTCTCATCCTATTGCTATTCATTTTTCTATTCCAACTAATTTTCTATTTATATGGTATGGTGGTTGAATTTTTTGATTGATATTGGATAATAACAATTTTCTTGTCTTGTGGAGGACTTATGCGTTCAACAAAACTTCCCTGGATTTGTCTTTAGGTAGTATTTTTCTATTTGATCTAGTGGAAATTTGGAGACTCCCGAATCAAATGGACATCTGATGCTACTATCTGGCCACCCTGTGCACTATGATTTTGAAATGACAGTTTACCAGCCTTCACAGTTAAAACAATATCTGGTCAAAATATGTGTAGGTTTCCAAAGACAATTCCACAGGATATTATTCAAGTTGAGTTTGTGGCACATCCTATGCATCTCGAGTCTATTTTAACACTGGTTTCCTTTCACCACTGAGTCACATCTCTTGGATACTTAGATTCAGTACGAGACCAATATCCTTTCCTAACACTTTGTTCCTGTGAGGAGATTGCTTCTACTTCTGCATACCTACACCCTAGAGGAAAAGGATGTTGATTCTTTGAGGCATCTTTTCTCCTTCGGTCTATTGATCCAAACATTAAAATATGTTATTTTTCCTACTTGGTTTTTGAAAATATCACCTAGGAATTGATCTTGTTGCCATTCTTCAGGATGATCTATTTCTATGTTACAAAATAGTGCAATCTAAATTTTTGATTTCATTTTGTCTTTTGGAGTAGTTACTTGTTTCACTCTTTTATAAGAAATTCGATTGGTTCAAAATCCTCAGTGAGTGAGTGCATGCAAAGGTACAACTAAGACATAAATTCTTTTCCATGTCCTGAATACATTTAAATTTAATCTACAACTCTTATGAATGAATATAAATAGTTGGATTCATATAAATAATTGAATAGTGATGCAGGCCACATTGGACCATTCTATGTATAATGTTTTATTTAGATTTACAGAAATCAATATAGACCCTAGAGTGAGTTCTGCATTCCTGAATAACAAAAATTGGCTTCTTGTTTCAGTTTATGTCCATCATTCATTCCCTCGTCATTGCTGCCAAACAACTTTAGTAGCTTGATTGTCATCCTCTTGATTAGGTACGTGATATTGTACTACCTTTGGTTGTTTGCTCTAATTTTTTTTTTTTGCACTACCACTTTGTATTGATTGTAGTTTGTGTTATGTTTTACCATATTTTACAGGAAATACACAAGACTCCAATGGGAAACCCATGTTTCAAGCAAGCAAGACCAAGGTTGGAGACACAATTAATGAAATTGTTAACATCCTCTGATTGTGTTAGGTCAGCATGTACTAATTTCAGTATCTTATCAGTATTATGCTTGAATGGATAGTTTGTATAAAATCATTTGTCTTTGTTTACAAAAATGTTGAGTAGTGTCATGTCTAAGGATTATATGAAAATGTACATAATAGAAATACTAATGGAAGTATTTGTTTGTAGGTTTCCATTGTCGTTGGTGTAGTTCCAGAAGGACTTCTATTGGCAGTCACCTTGACGTATGATTAATTGCAGAATTTTTTGTAGATTTAGCTTATTCAGATTAAAATCTAGTGATTGTATATTATTTATTTGAGAGTGGTGTTCTACTTAACATGTTTTCTTGTCATTTTATTGATAGTTTAGCTTATTCAATGAAGAATATGATGAAAAACAAGGATTTGGTTAGTATATAATTCACAATAATTTATTACTATGGATGGATGGGTGATTGGTCTTTCAACATCTAAAAATTCACCTCGTTCTAGGTATGAAGGCTGTCAGCATGTGAGGCTATGGGTTCTGCTATAAAATTTTGTAGTTACAAAAAAGGGACACTGACCTTGAATCAAGTTGGCCTTTCTCATTGGTTTATATCTATGGGTATGATTCCTTCTTATAAGTGTGTTGGTCTATGATAAAACATGGCATTGCCCAATTGTTATATGATTCAACGTTCTTGTTGTTAATTGCATGTGAAGCTTAAACCTCTTACATAAAACGTCATACTTGGCTTGCAAATGATCGTTGTGTTGCAGCTGCAACTTTTCTCCCCAAATTTCTGAATTTCGGGCCCCTCCTCATAATTTAAAGTCGTTTTCATCGCTGGATGCTTGAATTGTTGGTCGTGTTTTATGTTGAATGATTTTGAAGATTGGTTTCCAGCCTGTTTTAAAGATTTCCTGTGTATTATTGTATGGTTGGTTGTGGATGCGAGCCTGGTATGCCTATCCAGGGGTAAATTGTTTTTGTCTTTGAAGGTCCGCTATTTCAAAAGAAAATGGGTTTCAACCATTGCTGAATTTATAGTTTCGAAGTACTTAAAGCTTTCTGTTAAACGGATGTCATCTTGTGTTCATTCGGCGGCTGATGTTTGGTTTCTTTTCCGCCGTTGCGGCCCCAATCTGATTGACCATCCGAAGCTTAAAGAACCCCAACTGCCGATGTGTGTTAACCTTTCCGTCGCATGTCCAAAGAATGTTATCTTCCACTGTTGCATCCGGGGAAGCCTTTTCCCTTTCGATGTCAAAGTCTTCCGATCCCCGATTAAGTCGTTCCACCCGCATCGATTGGCTCTAACCTTTTCGCTTCCACCGTTGCGGCTCCCAAAGTGATTTGGCCTTCGAAGTAGAAGTCTGTCCGATGTCTGACTGAGTTTCCTCTTGCCACTTGCCCATATTTTTTCCTCTTCTACCGTTGCGGCTAGGAAAGCCATTTGGCTTCCGATGTCCAAACCCATCCGACTTTCGATTCAAATTTTTTTCCCGCCCTCCCGTTACATGCCGGTAACAAAGACTCTTCTGTCGTTGCAGTCGGGAAAGCTGTTTGGCTTCCGATGTTGGTTTCCTCCCATCTTCCGCCATTGGTTTTGCTATCACCAGCCTATAGGAAGACAAGGTAGTATGGTCGGCACTTGTAGAATTACGGTGGTGCACCGGGTCGTTTTTCTTGTGGATTAGCTGTTCAATTTTAACGTTTAAAATGCCAATCCTATGAATGATGCATTTTGATTTATTTGCAGGTGGGCTCAAGGGATTGGTCAGACTACCAAGATATGAAGTTTTTGCTGGACATTGTAGCTCAGGTCGAACCGTGGTCAGAAGGCGACGAAGGAAATGGCCCAAAAGAGCTATCAGTTACGAAATAGTTCATGGATGCATAACAGACAACATAGGGGAATATGACGCGTTGAGGAACTGAAGGGTCAGACGTTTGGGAAGCAGCCCAAGTGGTATGTAGTGGTAGTTTAAATATTTGAAAGAAGGACTTAGAACGGGACTTTTTCCCTGGAAAAATTTGTAAACCATTTTGGCTTGTAAGAGGAACTACTTCGTTTTACAATCAGAAACTGCAATTTTTTGCCTGCTGGAGAAAGCGAAATGTGGAATGTATCAACGTGATTAAATGAACAATGTTGAAGGGGAACTATTTCATTTTAAGCTGTGTTTCATTAACTGTGAGAGTGTTTTATTTCCTAAACCTGTGTTCTTGTTTAATGTTCTTTAGTATATTTTGTGATGTTTTCCACTGTGAGTAATAAGTGTTGTTCATAAAACGATTGGCTATTTGGTTGTTTAAATATATGTAATTGTTCATGTGTTTTGAAAGAAGTCACCAGCTATCTGTAACTTTTCATAATGCATGTGCAAAATGTATTACTCACCAATAAATGATAATTATTCTCCCTAGGGATAGTTTAGGTAGTTAGTTTATTTTCTTGTTGTATGTGATTTGGATGCTTGTGGGCCTTAAGACGAGAGGTAAAAGCCTACGCATCACATTGTGACTGCTCCATGCATCTTATCATCTTGCATGTTAATTAGGCACTTGCATTTCATAATTTAAGTCAAAATACAAAAACTCGGTGGACCGGACCACAGCCGGTAAAGCCTTTGTTTTGTTACTTGACCTACGGTAGCCGGACCGTAAACCGAAGGGATTCCCTATACCAAATAGTCAACAAGCTAGTTGGGAACGTTGATTGGGGAGAATCCCTTACTATTGCTGCCTGCGATTTTCAGGGCCTCAACAGTTTTGGTGCTAGAAGGAGGGCCACCAATGTATGGCTGGCCGAGGAAACCCGTTTTCCCGAGAATATTCCACCGGTAACAGTTCTGAAAGCAGTGGGTTTCATAATCCAATTTTGGAAGAAAGAGACCATCTATATTCTGTTGGCAACGAAATTGTTAATGATCTGAGAAGACACACCAGGGCATATGTAAAGAAGATTGGAGGATTACCAATCATCCCTGAACTTCCCATAAGAGAGTATAAAAAGAAAGATCGTCCTGAAGCAGAAGGCTCAGTGTTGGTTGGAGACTTGGAAGAACTTGTAGAGACAGCCTTACAGGAAGTTGTGCTAACTTTGAATCAAGAAGGCCCAAGAACCCCTCACAGTTCCCCTACTCACACTCCCGTTGGTTCACCTCCTCACTCTCCACCCAGACTCATGGCTGGCGTAAACGCAAACCAACCACCTAACCCACCAAATCCACCACCTGCATGGAGAGCCACATCACCATTAAATTTGACACCTCCATTACACGACCTACCTCAAGCCTTTGACAAGATGTTGCCCAAGTTCGACCCAAATGAGAAAATACTAGTAGATGATCATTTGCAAAGTTTCTACTTGGCAATTGAAGGATTGAGGGCTGGAGAGCATGAAGATGTAGTCTGCAGACTGTTTCCACATACCCTTAAAGGAGCTGCAACGTCATGGTACTTTGGGTTTCCTAATAACTCTATCCCTGATTGGGATACCTTCGAGAGAATTTTCAGAAGTAAGTATGCAACTCAGAAAACTCATGCGGCTCTCATGAAAGGGCTGTGCGCGTTGAAGAAAGAAAGAAAGGAAAAGGTGCACAGCTTCACACAAAGGTTTACATCCTATCTCAATAATTTCTCTGAAACGGATAGACCTTTAGAAAAAGTTCTGATTGAATATTATACTTCAGCTTTAGGCCCTGATCTGGCCATGTTTTCCAAAGGCAGGGCCAAGCCTACTTTGACGGAGACCTATGAAGAGGATGAAGTAGTGGAAGCTGAAAGAGAAAGTATTGAAGACTATCCAGAGCAGTCAGGAGAAAAAGGTGCAGGCAGGAAATCCTTATTGTTTACTAAACCTAAGGAATAAAAATCGCCAGATTTGGAAAATATGGCCAAAATGATGCAAAAGCTGTCCAACAAAATCATAGACTTGGAGAAAGAGAAGGAAGCACCAAAGTTTTATAAGCCATATTATAAGAAAAGAGAGGACAACAATCAGTCTCAACCTCCTCCGCACAATACAGCATCCATGAATTTAACAGAGATAGGGATGGATAATTTTTGCACTTTCCACCAACAACCCCACTCTGAAAAGAATTTTCCACAATGGATAAATTCAATGAAGTTGGTCACGAATCAGATGTTGGATTCTAGATTAACAGAAGAAGAAGATGAAGAAAGAAAAGAGAATTCTGCTTCTACTTCTGCAAAAGAACAGGAAGAAGAAACCATGGCTTTATTTCTGTCTCGTTATTTGATGCTGAAGAGGAAAAGACTCAGGGGTACAAGGACGTTATGGAAACCAACATAGCCACAAGGAGCCAAGGGACGGTCAAGGAAGACATTCTTATACTCCCAAAGATTAAGAGGCTGCAGAGGAATGTTAAGAAGAAATTTCAAAATAAATCCTTAGCTGATAAGATTCCAGAATTCACCATTACCAGCCAAGATCCTAGGCAGAATGAGGCGCGGGCCAAGCCAAGAGAAGAAAATGATGATAAACCCCATCCCATTGAGTAGCCGATGGATTATGACATAGTGGAAGATTTAAAAAAGGTAAAAGCAAATGTGCCACTATTCGAAATGTGTAAAGTGCCGCAGCAAAAAGAGAGACTGTTGAAAGCACTTGAAGCATCAGATGAGAAGCTGCCTATGGATAATCAACCTCAGGAAGAAGAAAAAATTGGAGAAACCAGCATTGGAGGTAATTCTAAAAGAAAAAATCTGCCTTTCCTCCTCAGCTTTGAAATTTTCAATCATAACGTGCACAATTGTCTGGTAGACTCAGGGGCATCAGTTAATGTCATGCCCATATCAGTATGTAAGAAGATAAATGGGCAACCTAAGCCATCCACGTGGAGGGTGGTTTAGTTGGATAGGACAGATGTTAAGGTAATTGGTTAGCTGGAAGATGTCCTAGTCCATCTCGCATATAATGACAAAGTTTTCCAAGTTATTAACATCATGGTGGCTGATATACCAGACGCTTACGGTATTGTCCTGAGCAGAGATTGGTCGGCCAAATTAAATGGATATTTCGCCTCAGATTGCTCCCATCTTTGGTTTCCATACAAAGGGAGTCCAAACCAGATTAAGATTCGAAGAGAGCCTCACATGAAGTACAATGTTACTCAGCTAGAGGAGAAGAATGTACCAGTGGATTCTGTACTGGGAAACTATTTTATCGAGTTGGAACTAGGGAATTATCAAGCGGAAGAAGCCAAAAACACATCAGAAACTCAACCTAATCTCCTTTGATTCTCACAGGCCGATGAGATTGACTATAATATAGTAAGCTTAGCAGTAGGATTAGATTCACCTTCAGTAGTTAGTGATTTTTGGATTTTGTTTTTTGATGGCTCTAAGACATTAGAAGGGTCAGGGGCTGGCTGTGTCCTGATCGACCCACAGAAGAATAAACATTTCCTTTCATGTATATTAGAGTTTGAGTGTACTAATAATATAGCTGAGTACGAAGCACTGGTGCAGGGACTAAAGAAGGCAATTGAATTAAAGGTAAGTAATTTAAAAGTTTTTGGAGATTCTAAAATTATTGTGAAACAAATCCGGAATCAGATACATTGTGTTTCCCCTCACTTAAAGGCTTACCAGAATGAGGTATGGGATTTAATTAAATATTTTAAGCATTCAACATTATTTCAATTCCAAGAATTAAAAACGCAGCTGCTGATCTGTTGGCCACATCCGCCGCTAGACTCGTACCCACTAATAATCGATGTTCTGTCAAACTTCTTTTCAGGCCCTCAGCACCGGATATGATCACCAACTTGCGGGTGTTCGACGATGATCAACAAATCATAGAATGTTTGAAAAATGACGAG
Organism: Pseudotsuga menziesii; assembly: GCA_001517045.1. Taxonomy (NCBI): domain Eukaryota; kingdom Viridiplantae; phylum Streptophyta; class Pinopsida; order Pinales; family Pinaceae; genus Pseudotsuga; species Pseudotsuga menziesii. Next base: position 94,679 of record LPNX010541978.1, on the reverse strand, counting down.
GTGTTTAAAGGAGTGATCAGAGACGATGAAGAGCATCAAGCCGAGATGAAATATGACAATTTCATTCCTAAAGGTGTCAGAATGTTAGAAAAAATGTTCGATTTAAATGAAAAGTTCAAAAGACCAGCCAACGTGAAGACCCACAGCTCATCTCTACAGTTTGAGCTGATAAATTTAGGGACTGAGACGAATCCAAAATTTGTGAATCTCGGCAAGTGTTGTTCACCAGCAGAAAGAGACAAATTCATCAGTCTATTTAAACAATATAAAGATTTTTTTGCATGGATGTACAAAGATTTGAAAACATACGACACCAACATCATCAAGCATGTCATCCCCATTAAAGACGATGTCAAGCCCTATCAGCAGCCTTTGAGAAAAATTCACCCGAAGCTGGAACCACTGATTCAGAGTGAAGTGGAGAAATTATTGGATGCTAGAATCATTTTTAAAGTCAGACACTCTGAGTGGGTATCAAATATGGTACCAGTTAGAAAAAAATCCGGAGAGATCAGATTATGTGTGGATTTCAGAAATCTGAATCGAGCTTCTGATAAAGATAATTACCCGATGCCACCCATGGAGCAATTGCTCCAAATGGTCTCAGGTTCTGAACTATTTTCGTTATTGGACGGTTTCTCTGGCTACAATCAAGTATTAGTAGGCGAGGAGGACAGGCTGAAGACAACGTTCAGGACCAAATGGGGAACCTTTGCGTACAGAAGGATGCCTTTTGGGCTTATAAATGCGGGAGCAACATTTCAGAGAGCTATGGACATAGCTTTCCATGGATTGATCGGCCGCAGCATGGTAGTGTACCTTGACGATATTGCGATATTCTCAAAAAAAAGAGGAGAGCACGCATTTCACTTAAGGAAGATTTTTGAACGTTGTCGAAAGTACGGCATCTCACTCAATCCTAAGAAATGTGTGTTCGCTGTCACAGAAGGCAAGTTACTGGGTCACATAGTGTCAAAGCAAGGGATCTCCATTGATCCAGAAAGAATTAATGCTATTGAACAAATCCCCTTGCCACACAATAAAAAAGGGATGCAATCATTCATGGGAACCACAAATTTCGTACGAATATTTGTGCCTGATTTCGCCCAGACCGTCAAACCGCTGCAGCAGATGGTGAAGCAAAATGCACAATTCAAATGGACCGATATTGAAAATAATTCTTTCAGCAAAATCAAGAATGATGTCGCACATGCACCTTCCCTGAAGAGCCCAGATTTCGATAAAGACTTTATTCTGTATACATTTGCATCTGATGATTCACTGGCAACCGTGCTCACCCAAAAGGAAGAAGGGGGGGATGAATTCCCGATCTCCTTTATGAGTACTATTCTACAAGGGGCTGAATTGAACTACCCAGCCATTGATAAGCAGGCTTATGCAGTGTTTAAGGAAGTAAAGCAATTCAGGCCATATATATTAAAGAATCGAACCAAGGTAATAGTCCCCTACCCGGCTGTAAGATCCCTTCTCATACAGAATTATTTAGGAGAAAGAAGGGGCAACTGGGTAACATCTCTTTAAGAGTACAACCTTGAATTCAAACCAACCTCTATAGTTAAAGGTCAAGGGTTGTGCAAATTGATGACTAAAAGTGGGAACAATGAAGAACAAGCCTGTGAGGATGAGGCCGAATTACATGTAATGGATGTATGTCCTTTGTTTACAGCTCCCGAGTCTTAGTATAGAGACCTTGTACATTACCTGCAGGTAGGGCTGTTACCTGAACATTGGAATTCCAAGCAAAGAAGAGGGCTATGTCTTAAATCAACATCTTATCAAATTGTGGAAGGAATATTATTTAGAAAAAATTATGACGGGGTTCTTCTTAGATGCCTAGAAAAGGAAGATGCGAAGAAAGTAATGGCAGAGTTACATGATGGTCCTGCTAGGGGACATTATTCAGGAGACACTATAGCCCACAAGATACTCAGGGCAGGTTACTATTGGCTTATGCTTTTCAAAGACGCACACGCACACGTCAAGAAATGTGATATTTTCCAAAGGTGTGGTGGGAGACAACCTAAAGTAGCAGCACCCCTAAAGCCTGTGATGATCATGGAACCATTCGAGCAATGGGGGCTGGATATAATTGGAGAAATAAAGCCGAATTCCTCTCTGCAGCACAAGTACATTCTGACCGCCACTGATTATTTCACCCGCTGGTTTGAAGCTATCCCGCTGCGCAAGATAAATGAAGACGAAGTCATCAACTTCCTACAAGATCATATCATGACCAGGTTTGGAGTTCCAATTTCATTAGTATTTGATAATGCTAAATACTTTTCATCAATTAAATTGACTGCATTTGCTCATGATAAAGGGATAAAATTGCATTATTCTACTAATTATTGTCCACAAGGAAATGGCCTGGCTGAATCCTCTAACAAAAATCTGATTAGAATTTTGAAGAAGACTCTAGTAGAAAACCAGAGGAGTTGGCACTCAGCACTACCAAATTCCCTTTGGGCCGATAGAGTCACCCCCAAGTCTAAAATTGGAGTGTCTCCATATACCCTTGTCTATGGTAAGAAATCCATCTAGCCTCCCAATATCATGTTACCATCTTCCATACTAGCTCAAGAGTCTAGGGGGTCGGATGATGAAGTTTTGCAAATAAGAATATACAATCTCCTGAAAGCAGAAGAGGCTAGATCTAAAGCCAAAGAATGCTTTAAGCAACAACAAGAGTCAGTTAAGAGATGGTTTGACAAGCATAAAGCTGGGACAAAAGACTTTGAAGTAGGAGACTTAGTCCTCAAATGGGACCACCCCCATGATGAGAAAGGAAAGCATACCAAATTCCAGCAGTTGTGGGTAGGCCCTTTTCAGATTGCAGCCAAGCTTGGTCCTTCTACTTACAAGTTGCAAGATCTGCAGGGGTGGGAGGAGAACCTACTAGTAAATGGTTTGGTTCTCAAACCTTATTTTTCCTAAGTTTGTTGATTTCTTTTGTCTTGTGTATAAATAATTCGTCTAGCTATCTTTTGAATCATGTTTTCAGTTTGCTTTAGTTTGAGGTTTCTTGTTTTCAATAAAGGGGACAAACCCGTGGTTACATGGGGAACATCAAATTTTTGGGAGTGATAAACAATTTAGTGATCAGACTGTGGGTTGCTATTTGTATAAAATAATTTCTTCCAGTTTAGTCGTTTTCTCGAATAGTTTTGTGTGCATTGAAGTCCTGCTTAATCCCTGTGAAATAAACTAGATTCAAAAAGTCTGGAATACTATGTTGGGGCTCCATCCACGTCACACTTAAAATGTTCTAAAGAGCGACAGCAGAGGACCCATGGAAAGGGGCAAGGTGAACAGTATATTAATATAAATGATCCCATGCCAAGAAACGAATGCTAAAAGGAAAATAAAGAGTCAAAAAACTCCTATGAAAGCATCATAAATCAAAGCAGGTGCTGAATCATAAGTACTAAATTGCTGAAAGATCCTCTCTGTCCGTGAGCTGAAACTTGAAGTACACCACTCACACAAAAGGACACTATGGGATAGAGGATCCTGAATTAAAATTCAGTAAGAAAGGCATGCAAGAGGATTCATACAAAAAGGGACAAAAGTCCAAAAGCACAAAAAAGTGCTAAAAAGGCATGGGAATGAGGAACAAACGAATATTTCTGTTTATCATATGCTATAATCCTGTGGTGTCCAAAGCTATCAGTTACCTGAAGACAAGAATAATAATCAAATTCATCCTCTGGCCTCAACAGAGTCATCTGGACTTGAAAATCTTGGTTTCCACTCTCCTAAATTGGACTATTATCAATGATTGAAGATACACACTTCCGGCATTCGAGAAATCCAGATAGCTGGAAGAATTCAATGGGATGCACTTGTTGTTAAACAGTCGGTCACTCAAAGGTTAATCGCCAATTGTTGCAGCTGCAACTTTTCTCCCCAAATTTCTGAATTTTGGGCCCCTCCTCATAATTTAAAGTCATTTTCATCGCTGGATGCTTGAATCATTGGTCATGTTTTATGTTGAATGATTTTGAAGATTGGTTTCTAGCCTGTTTTAAAGAATTCCTGTGTATTATTGTATGGTTTGTCGTGGATGCGATCCTGGTATGCCTATCTAGGGGTAAATTGTTTTTGCCTTTGAAGGTCCGCTGTTTCAAAAGCAAACGGGTTTCAACCATTGCTGATTTTATAGTTTCGAAGTACTTAAATCTTTCTGTTAAACGGGCATCATCCTGTGTTCATTCGGCGGCTGATGTTTGGTTTCTTTTCCACTGTTGCGGCCCCAATCTGATTGACCATCCGAAGCTTAAAGAACCTCGACTGCCGATGTGTGTTAACCTTTCCGTCGCATGTTCAAAGACTATTTTCTTCCGCTGTTGCGACCGGGGAAGCCTTTTCCCTTCCGATGTCAAAGTCTTCCGATCCCTGATTAAGTCGTTCCGCCCGCATCGCTTGTCTCTAACCTTTTCGCTTCCGCCGTTGCGGCTCCCAAAGTGATTTGGCCTCTGAAGTAGAAGTCCGTCCGACGTCCAACTGAGTTTCCTCCCGCCGCTTGCCCATAGTTTTTCCTCTTCCGCCATTGCGGCTAGGAAATCCATTTGGCTTCCAATGTCCAAACCCATCCGACTTCTGATTCAAAGTTTTTTCCCGCCCTCCCGTCACATGCCGGTAACATTGACTCTTCACCGTTGCGGCTGGGAAAGCCGTTTGGCTTTCGATATTTGTTTCCTCTCGTCTTTCGCTGTTGGTTTTGCTATCACCAGCCTGTAGGAGGACAAGGTAGTATGGTCGGCACTTGTAGAATGACAGTGGTGCACCAGGTCGTTTTTCTTGTGGATTAGCTGTTCAATTTTAACGTTTAAAACGCCAATCCTATGAATGATGCATTTTGGTTTATTTGCAGGTGGGATCAAGGGATTGGTCAGACTACCAAGATACAAAGGTGTTGCTGGACATTGTAGCTCAGGTCGAACCGTGGTCAGAAGGAAACGAAGGCAACGGCCCAAAAGAGCTATCAGTTACGAAATAGTTCATGGAAGCATAACAGACAACATAGGGGAATATGAAGAGTTGAGGAACTGAAGGCTCAGACATTTGGGAAGCAACCCAAGCGGTCTGTAGTGGTAGTTTAAATATTTGAAAGAAGGACTTAGAACGGGACTTTTTCCCTGGAAAAATTTGTAAGCCATTTTGGCTTGTAAGAGGAACTACTTCGTTTTACAATCAGAAACTGCAATTTTTTGCCTGCTAGAGAAAGCGAAATGTGGAATGTATCAACATGATTAAATGAACAATGTTGAAGGGGAACTATTTCGTTTTCAGTTGTGTTTCATTAACTGTGAGAGTGTTTGATTTCCTGAACCTATGTTCTTGTTGAATGTTCTTCAGTATATTTTGTGATGTTTTCCACTGTGAGTAATAAGTGTTGTTCATAAAACGATTGGCTATCTGGTTGTTTAAATATCTGTAATTGTTCATGTGTTTTGAAAGAAGTATCAGCTATCTGTAACTTTTCATAATGCATGTGCAAAATGTATTACTCACCAATAAATGATAATTCTGCTCCCTAGGGATAGTTTAGGTAGTTAGTTTATTTTCTTGTTGTATGTGATTTGGATGCTTGTGGGCCTTAAGACGAGAGGTAAAATCCTGCGCATCACATTGTGACTGCTTGATGCATCTTATCATCCTACATGTTAATTAGGCACTTGCATTTCATAATTTAAGTCAAAATACAAAATCTCGGTGGATCGGACCGCAACCGGTAAAGCCTTTGTTTTGTTACTTGACCTACGGTAGCCGGACCGTAAACCGGATGGATTCCCTATACCAAATAGTCAACGGGCTAGTTGGGAACGTTGATTGGGGAGAATCCCTTACTATTTCTGCCTACGATTTTTGGAGCCTCAACAAGTTGTTAGGACATGGGTTGCTGGAAGGCTCAGAGACCCGCTATACAGTTCAAAAAGTTTCCCTTCTATTGCACATTCCCTTCTTATTGAGGGTATCTCCCAAAATACCACGGGGAGTGTCTTTAAACCTAAAGTAAAACATTAGAATCTTTCCAAGTACATGAGTATGAATAGAAACTTGGAAATAAATGTCCAATCGCTCAATTCAAGTGTTTTGTATAGAAAAAGGAAAAGCAATTGGAGGCCAATATATTGAACATTATAAATAATTTGCTTCATTGTTTTTGTAGTTTACAGTTCATTGTTTTTCTAGTGATATTTTTTTATTAGATTTTGCAGGAGTGAACTTAACTAAGTGGGCCATTGAGTATGAAGAGCATGTTGATGAGGCTTTTCCATTGAGTATGAAGAGCCTGCTACTGAGGCTTTCAAGCTACTAAGTATGGGTTAATTGAATCTGCTGCGGGATCTAAGTATGGCTTAGCAGCCAAGTACAAGTAGGATGGTTTAGCCATTGTAGTATTTTGAAAAGTCATCGATGTACTAGATGATTTTCATGTGAAGTTATATGGAGACAATTTTTGAGAAAACTCATATTTATTGTAATACTTGACATTTCATATAATATAATTTGTGCACTTTAAAACTTATATGGTTATACTTTATATTATTTATAAGTGTTGTAATTAACAAATTAATGTGGCATTGCATAATTCACATGTATATTAGATGATTGTTATAGATGAAAATGACACATCTTTTCCTGTGACCACTTTCACATGATTTCATCACATGTCGACACTTCCATGACGACACTTCAGAAAAGTCATTGAAAGTCACTGAAAAAACACCTAACTTGGAGGACCCATCTCTTGAGTTCTTTATCTCCATTTGACCTCATATTTGCACCATTGGAAATGTATTTCAGTTAGCTAAAACTTTCTAGAAGACACCAAAGTCTGAAAATGCCCAAAAATACCCTAAAAATGACTTGTTTGATGTGTACGCGAGTTTACTTAAGGAAAACCCACGTACATACGTGAGTTTCTATATATAATAGTCATGTATTCCTTATATACACGACTTTCTGCATTACAAGTCACATATACCTCCTTGTGTATGCGACTGTTGTCTCTGCAACCTGCGTACGCCTCCTGAAAATGTCAAAAACCACGTCTTTTGAATTTTGAGTAGTTATGCAACTGACTCCTTCAATTGTAACTACTTTGTCTTCGCCCCTAACTCTTCCTTAAACATATAAATAGAGGTAGGGAGGTCCATGAGAGGGGGATTGAATCTTTGCATAGTTATGCTGGAGGAATTGGAGCTCTCTTTTCCCATACCTTTGACCTGGCGATCATCCCCTTGTGTTGCAAAGCTTGGAGGCTGAGTTCCTTGGAGAAGAGAAGCAGCAGAACCAGATCAAGGTTTCGTGAGGTGCCGAACTTGAAGAGAAGGTATACTTGAACTTGTTTTAAATATTAATAAAGATGTGATGTCCTTCTTCTTCCCAAATAATTGTTCAATGTGTGATTGAAACTCCGTTTATGATCATATGATGATGTTAATCATATCATTATTTCATGTTTATTTGATTATCATTTGTTTATATGTGGTCATATTGGTTTGAGGAAGGTATAACTTGTTTTGCAGGTCTCTTGGGGAAGAGGAGAAGGAGAAGGGCTAGAGAAAGCTTGGAAAAACCTTCAGTTAATCAGGTGTGGACCTTTCTTATCTCTGAAACTTGCTTATATATGCTTGCTGAACATTATACATCCACCTTTCAACCCCAGTACGTTGATGGTCTCTTAAACCCTGGCCATAGGATAATTTCCTTTACAACAGAACGGGAAACTCCACTAGGGAGCCCAGACTGTTGTAGGTTGTTTCTGTTATCCTTGACCAGTATTTGCTTTGATTTTGTGTGTGGTGTCTTGTCCTGGTTCATGCTTACCATAGTGTTTGAAGACCTTGTGAATTTTCCTTCTTTTTAGAAAATTTTGTACCTGTACGCGGGTTGCTCTTACATACAGTTGCGTACAGAGGCCTACGTCCGCGGGTTTCTCTCTAGGACAGTCACATACAGTACACGAGTTTCCCTTATACACAGTTGCATACAAGCCTTAGCATAGGAATTTTTGGGTTAGGGTTTGCTTGTCCCTGTCCCTCTTTAAGTTATGTCTGCTGGTTGGTCTTCCTTATGAAACACTGTGTTGTTAGTTTGATTACCTTGTTGGCCATACCTTCTGCTTTCTTGTAAAACCCTTGAGTTCTCTTGTTTGGATTTTCATTCTGTTTGCAAGTTCAAAGTGGATTTGCCTATTTGGGTTATAGGTTTGAGTGTTGTTTGTTTGAAGCAGTGATCAAGTTTCTAGACATTATTTATCCCGATCTATTTTTGAATAGTGATTGGTGTGCCACTTACCTTTGTGTGATTTCAGTGTCTTGTTTACATTGTGTCCACCCAATCTAGGGTTCCAAGTCTTCCTTAGGTGGTTGATTTCTTGGTCTTTATAATCTGTTTACTTCACTTTGCTTACTTTATATAGTTTGTTAAACTCAGGCATACTCGAGTTTTTGTGCATTTTAGGTGCATAAGTAGTCTTTGAGCATTTTAAAAAGTGAAAAGAAAACACTTAGAAACTTTTGCATTTGATTTGCATGTAGTAGTTTCATTTTCAGTTTCTAAAGATAATCTCAAAAATTACAAAAATATAGTCTTAGTTTTCTTTTTCATTTATAAAAGAAAAAGAAAAACACATGTTTTCTTTATATGCATGTAGATTAGTTTATTAGTCTAGATTGCATGGCATATCATTGTTTTTTTTTTAAATTAAAAAAAAATTAAAAAGAAATTGTTCTTTTGTGGCTTTCAAGTTTCTATTTGAAAAAGAAAAAGAGAATAGTTTTTTCTTTTTGCATTTCATATCTCTTTGCTTAGTCATTTTGTTTCAGCTTTGAGTCAAAACACCACATAAGTTTCATTCCATTTACCCTATGACTAAAAAAAACGCTTAAAATAAACGATATAATTTAAAAATTATTAGTAAGTTTTATTTTATAGGGTCATACACCAACTAGCTTAGGCTAGACTTGTGGGGTAGGGGGTTTAAACTCCCCACAAGTGTTTAAATTTTATATGTAGTTGGCCAATCACTAGGTAAATCCTTTCCTATGTTGATTGTATCTGGGAATCTCCTCTCAAATGGGAGTTAAGCACGAGGCGCGTGGAGGGTTGGACTGAGGAGATAACCCTCTGATTCCTTATCAAAGCATAGACCAAGGTTTTTGTGCATCTGGGGATTCTGTCTTAGACAGGGTTTCGGGCTTTGCTACCCTGCCCATGCGTACGAACCAGGCTTGCGACTGTCCCCATAGATTGTCAATATAGTTAAGGTATCCTTTAGTCTCTTTGATATCTAGGGTTCATACAGAGCTACACAGAAAGGCTATTTCTGGTTCACCTTCGACGAACTTGGAAGGTAAGCCTAGTAGAAGGTGTGGGAGGGCGGTGGGTGATTCCTCCACTTATGCCTAAGAACATCTACAGGGATGCCAAGTAATTGTGTATCATATTTCTTTTGGAAAGTGTATATTATACTTGTTTGTTTGTTTGGCTTTAGGAATTTTTTAGTGAGTGTTGTGTGGTTTGTCTATACTTAGTGTGCCTTTAGGTGTGTGCTTTGTAATTTTGGTTTCCTATCAACCTTACACTTTGTCTCCTGGTTTGAAACTATGTCTAACACCCCTTTGAACACCAACCAAGAGATCCCCATGCCGGGAACTCCTTGTACTATTCCTCTCACAGGGAATGTTGGTGTCCCTTTGATGGCCACCTTGAATCTACCTGGATTCACCCTAGGGCTACCAATGTGGTTGTTTTCCACTCCAACCATCCTAAATGCTCCTGATGCTTCTCAGGTAAGATCCTTATATCAAGGGCATCAAAACACTACTTCCCCTTCACCTGTAGTTGATTCTCCTCCTCCTTCTACCTCATGCGGTGAAAGTACTGATACTAGTAACCAGCAGTCTAAAAGGAGTAAAAGAAGAGGAATAGGAAGAAGGAACATAAGAAAGGGGGCACCCATTCAACCTTTGCAAGTCAAGTTGAACCTCACCACCCAGCCTCTGTATTTCATGCTAGGGGCACCTATCCAACCTCTGCAGGTCATGTTGGGTCTACGCACTCAACCTCTGCAAGTCAAGTTGATCTTCACCATCCAGCCTCTGTTCATCATGCTAGTGGGATCCTTCCAACCTTTCTAGGTCACATTGGATCTAGTCACTCAACCTCTATCATTCATGCTAAGGGCACCCGTTCAACCTCTGATGTTCAAGTTGGACCTCCCCATCCAACCTCTGTAAGTCAGGTTGGATCCATCCACCCAGCCTCTATGGTTCATGCTAGGGGCACACACTCAACTGTTGCAAAGCATGTTGATCCTAACCATTCAACCTCTGTTGTTCATGTTGGTGGTGCCCATCCAGCCTCTGCAAGTCATGTTGGATCCATCCACCCAGCCTCTAAAGTTCATGCTGGGGGCAGTCTCTCAGCCTCTATAGTTTAGGCTAAAGATAATTCGTCAACCACTGCAAGTCATGTTGACACTGTTGAAAAGAATACCCATTCAAAACACAAGCCCAAGTTTCCTTGTAAGCTTTGTGAGGGAGACCACCTTACTTATAATTTCCCTTCTATTGTGGAGGTGCGAAGAGTTGGGTTTCATGGTCATCCTGTTTTTGAAGATCTTGAAGTCTCTCAACAACCAGCCTCTCTTAGTTAGGTTGGATCTAGTCACCCAGCCTCTGTATTTCATGCTGGGGGAAAACTCTAAGCCTTTGTAGGTCATGCTAAGAGAAAAAATTCAGCCACTACTAGTCATGTTGACACCATTGAGAAAACTGGTTGTTTGAAGTGCAAACTTAAGTTCCCTTGTAAGCTATGCGAAGGAGATCATCTTACTCACCAGTTCCCTACTATCACAGAGGTGAGAAGAGTGTGATCTGAGACTCAAGAATTTCCTTCTCCTGAACAACCTATAGTTTCTCAACAACCTACTCAACCTTTGGTTGATCAAGTGGTTGAACCAATCTCAAATTTGGTTGATGCCACCCTTCTTTCAGAGAGTGATCCTGATGTGATTGAACCAATGTCATCTTTGGCCAATCCCACTCTCCCTTTGGAGAGTGACTTTCTCGAAGCTATTGAATTGATTTCATTGTCAATCAATCCCACTCTTCCTTTGGAGAGTGAAGTGTCTGCTAGTCACATTTTCTTTAGTGCTAGTTCAGAACTTACAGAACAAGGGGGCACTGAACTCGCTTCGGATCAACCCCCACCAAGCTCTCGGATTGCTTCCCTTGATTGGGATACCCTAGTTGAGCCACGCATTCCCTCTGATGCACCTTTCCAAATAAAGGTCAAAGTTGAACAATACATGATTGCTCGTTGTATTGTTGATGAAGGAGCCTTAGTTAGTATCTTGTCTGCTCATGCTTGGCGAGGCTTGGGATCTCCCAGCCTTGTGTCAACTGCTAGTCAGTTACTTGCATTTGATAGAAGAACTTGTATAGCCTTGGGAATTCTTGCTCAAACACCTATTACTTTGGGTGGGAAGACCGTCTTAGTTGACTTCATGGTGATAGAAAGACCCCTTGGACTTCAATATGCTCCTTGGACGTGATTATGTCTATGCCATGCAAGTTGTGGTGTCAACATTATTTCGTGTGATTTACTTTAATCATGGCGAAGAAATTGTCACTATTGATCGGTTGGATTTTATTGATCTGTCTCCTGACCCAACTAGAGACCAGGTCTTTCCTTTATCGATTCCTGGTGTTTCTATAAACACTCCCTCGCCACAAGTGAGCTATGTGGCCTCATGTCCTTTATGTTTAATTGATATTAAGAAGCAGCCTCTGTTTCATGCTTACCTTCTCGAGACTTGGTCCCAGCAGTTGACCAGGTGATTCATCCTATACAGACCATGGAGCCTGCTCTCCACTTTATTGATCCATTTGAAATTTTAGACATGTGTCCTATCTCGGATGATCTCCTTCCTTCGGATGAAGTATTCCTAGAGTCTTTGATAAAGTCTGACCTTCTTTTGGATGTTGGTTTAGTTGTGACTAAGTCTAACCCTGATTGCTTAGTAAGCCTAATTTTCCCATGGATTGGTCTTCTTTTGTTGGTCTTGTTGAGTTTTTGGACTCTCCGTTTGAACAGCAAGTCAGTGATCCTGATGGGCTTGATTTTTCTGATGAATTTTTCAACTCCCGTGATACTGATTTTGTTCCTATAGACTCTATCTCCCTTGTTCATTTTTTCTCTCCTTTTGAGGTTGATCTTACTGATTATAAACCCTCGAGCCTTGGTGCTATAGAATCTTCTTCGGTCAATTCTTCCTTGACTTTCTATTTTGTAGAAGATAGAAAAGTTGCATGTGTTTCTACCAAAGTGACCTGCATTAGATCTTTTCTTCTGAATGTGATTCTGATGTTGTTGTTTTTTAGAGATAGGATTTTTAGTTGGAATCACAACTAATTAATAGCCTTATCTTGTTTTTCAAGCTGTAACTACATTTGCATGTGCCCTGCTCACGCTTATGAGCCTGATGTCGGCTTCCACACTTTTAGCTCGTTGTATAAGCCCTCATCTTTGTTCTCATCGTCTCTAACCCTATTATCATTTTTCCTTTGCAACTTGACACCCTTTACTTTGAGGATACCTTCCCCAAGTGTCTTTATCTTGATCATGTTCCTTACATTATGCATAGGTTTGTTCCTTGTGCTTTGAACTAGTTTTGCTTGCCCCTGACACTCGTCTCCTCGCATTTAGAGCATTCTTTCTGCTCTCCTTCGATCTCGTTAAAAACAATAAGGAGGTCGCGAGTTTACTTTTCTGGACTTGTTAAAACTTCATGGGAAATATATCAAGTTTCTTTAGGCCCAAGTCTGACTCCTCAAAATAGACTTGACTGCCGAGTAAACTTGTTCGTTCATGCTCGTTAAGAACATGTGAACGGGCATCCACATTGGTGGTAGGTTATCGCTTTCTTGGACCGTGTGGAATAATATGAGAAAGGAACACTCTATTTTCTTTGGAATGGAGAAAATTATTCTCAGGCACAGGTTTATCACTTTTTCAGACCTGAGGGACTAAACTTACTGAAAAGGAACACCCAGTATGAGCTTAGTTTTCTCTTTTTTGTGCTCTGGGCCTAAACATGAAAAAGATTCTTAGTGTACTTTATGTCTTTTTCATGCTCACTAAAACCTAAAGAACAATGCATTGAATTTACTGTTGTAAGCCCCATTTCTCGTAAACAAATGGATCTTTCCGAGTGATCTTGACTTCCTTCACACTCGTAAAACTTAGGCTATATGCTGCTTTTGAAGGAGCGTTGGGTAGGTGGTAATTTAACATTTTTCGGACCTTCCTGACTAAATACAAAAAAGGTGTGCCTTACTTCTTCGAAAGCTAAGAGAGTTCTTCTGTGGTTTGTTTTATACTTTTCTGGCCTCAAGAGACTAAATTGTATGAAAAAGCACCCCCCTGGAGTCTTCTTTGGAGTTTTCAGACTCTCTAAATTATGAAAACACCGTCGAGCTTGTACTAGTTCAGGCTCATAAAATCCACGAATTAGTTCTTTATCAAGCATTCTTCTGTCTTTTCTTCAGGATTTCCAAAAATGAAGATGGTCCCGAGTTTTCTTTCTTGGACTCGTTAAACCTTTACAAGAAAGAGGGGAAGGGAAGTTCATTCACATGTTTTTTACATCATGGAAGCAAGTCTCTTTTCCTTGAACAAAGCACTAGTTTTGAGTCTATCAACAGTTGGGTCCTAGTATTTTGACCTTATCCCAATTTCAGAGTTTCTTACTCCTCTAGTTGGTCTCTTTTCCAATTATATGGGGAATTTGTCAATGTCTCCTACATTGTAGATTTGTTTCGTTGGTCCTTTTTGTGTCAAAATATGCTTAAGTCACTTTTGTGTCATGCTCATTATTCAAGGATTAAACCTTTGTCGGCCATTCTCCAGTTTCCTTGACCTTTCGTGTAGGCCATTCCCTGGTATTAGTTCATTACATCATGTCTTCAGCAGTCCTTATCGTGAAATTTAGTACCAATTCCAGATCCAATTAGTCTTTGACTTATCTCATGCTGGATGATGAAGGATGCCTTAATGCCTTCCTTCCAACGGATCTCGTCCTATCGAATGCAACACATCTTGCTCTGGGAATGGGATTTAGAGTTTTATGACAGTACCTTGGGGATTGTAGTCATCAGCGGCAATTTCCCTCGCTATTGGGTAGTGGGAATACCTTAATCTCTCCTACTTGATGGATTTTTCAAGTGTTTGACTTCAAGTCCTTGTATTCACACTTGTTAGAATGTACTAGGTACCTTAGGGACCATTTTCATTAATGGTGGTTTCCCTCTTATTTTTTAATGGTTCTCATTATTGATCGATAATCAAACAGTTTCCTCCATGTTCGACTTCAACTCCTTTATTCGCATGGTTAGGATTCGTACCTTTTTGGGCGGTTTGGATTGAAGACCTTGGGCCGATAGTAGCATCATCATTTTTTTTCTATTGCCCGAGTTGCGCTAGACCTTGTTACATTTTATATGACATTTTGCTGAGACATAGATCCACCTTGTATTCTTGTGGCTATGATTGATTGTTGAGCATGGATCCACGTTGTTCATTTGTGGCCATGACTCCTTTAGATTTGATATGGCGCCTTTTTGCATATTGAGCGACCATGATAGTTTCATCAATTATATATATGTTGGATCCACCTATATATTTATGGTGATGATTTGTATATGGACCTGTATGTCCCAGAGATCAGTTTTTTCTGACATTTATCTCTCTTTCAGGTACCTTTGTTCGAGCCTTTTGATCTTGGATTCTATGCTCTCTCCATACTCAGTTGTTTCCTTTTATAATGTATTTCAGCTATCATCTTCCCCTCTAACATCATACATTAAGGGGAATCTATTATAGATTAAAGTGACACATCTATTCCTGTGACCACTTTCCCATGATTTCGTCGCATGTCGACACTTCAAAAAAGTCATTGAAAGTCACTGAAAAAACACCTAACTTGGACGACCCATATCTTGAGTTTTGTAACTCTATTTGACCACATCTCCACACCATTGAAAATGTATTTAAGTTAGCTAAAACTTTCCAGAAGACACCAAAGTCTAAAAATGCTCAGAAATACCCAAAAAATGACCTTTTTGATGTGTACACGAGTTTCCTTAAGGAAAACCCGTGTACGTACATGAGTTGCTATATAAAATAGTGGCATAAAACTTATATACATGACTTTATGCATTGCAACCTGCGTATACCTCCTCGTGTATGCAACTGTTGTCTCTGCAACCCATGTATGCCTCCTCAAAATGTCAAAAACCACGTATTTTGAATTTCGGGTAGTTTGGGTAGTTATGCAACTGACTCCTTCAGTTGTAACTACTTTGTCTTCGCCCCTAAATCTTCCTTAAACATATAAATAGAGGTATGGAGGTCCATGAGAGGGGGCTTGAATCTTTGCATAGTTATGCTAGAGGAATTGGAGCTCTCTTTGCCCATACCTTTGCCCTGACGATCATCCCCTTGTGTTGCAGAGCTTAGAGGCTGAGTTCCTTGGAGAAGAGAAGCAACAAAACCAGATCAAGGTTTCGTGAGGTGCCAAACTTGAAGAGAAGGTATACTTGTACTTGTTTTCAAGATTAATAAAGATGTGATGTCCTTCTTCTTCCCAAATAATTGTTCAATGTGTGATTGAAACTCCGTTTATGATCATATGATGATGTTAATCATATCATTATTTCATGTTTATTTGATTATCATTTGTTTATATGTGGTCATATTGGTTTGAGGAAGGTATAACTTGTTTTGTAGGTCTCTCGGGGAAGAGGAGAAGGAGAACGGCTAGA
Organism: Pseudotsuga menziesii; assembly: GCA_001517045.1. NCBI lineage: Eukaryota > Viridiplantae > Streptophyta > Pinopsida > Pinales > Pinaceae > Pseudotsuga > Pseudotsuga menziesii. The sequence goes on along the minus strand of LPNX010541978.1, from coordinate 78,819 downwards.
GAAAGCTTGGAACAGCCTTCAGTTAATCAGGTGTGGACCTTTCTTATCTCTGAAACTTGCTTATATATGCTTGCTGAACATTATACATCCACCTTTCAACCCCAGTACGTTGATGGTCTCTTATACCCTAGCCATAGGATACTTTCCTTTACAACAATGGTGATAAATAATGTATGATTATTTTTTTAATTTAAACATAATATCATATTAAAAATTTATATTGATTAATAATGGACACCATTAAAACTACTAAAATATAATAGCCACACATAAAATGGCTAAAAATGACTAAATTAGTGACCAATAAATGAGATTAATGAACAAAATTTGCATATAAAATGAAAAAAAATTGAGAGATACTTGACCAAACAATGAGATATAAATGACCAAAAAAATGACCAAAATTCGCATATCAATGACCAAAAAACAATTTTGGTGGCTAATTTACGGTCTTTTACTACACAACCAAATTTGGTCATATTCTAGTTTGTGATGTGGTCATTAATTTGGTCATAAATGGGGTCATATATTTGGTCATTGATTCAAATATATGACCAAATTAATGACCGACTGACAAGCTATAAATAACCAATTTTGGTCGTGTAATAAAATACTGTAAATTAGTCACCAGCGATCGCCAAAGAAAAATTTGTCATTCATATGCATATTTTGGTCATTTTTTTTGTCACTAATCTCTCATTTTCCACTAGTAATACAATACTCAATATAATGGGGTTGCAGAATGAAATAATTGAAGCATCATGGAGGCAGCTAGAGCTATGCTGTATGACTAGGGTCTTCCTATGTAGCTTTGGGCAGAGGCAGCAAGAACAATTGTGTATGTACAAAACTGTACTCCTCATCGAGTAGTTGAAAAGACGACTCCTGAAGAGGCCTTCTCAGAAGAGAAACTAGAATTCATCCATCTAAGAATATTTGGTTTCCCAATGTACATACATATCCCAAAGGAGAAAAGGACCAAGCTCAATCCTTCTGGGAGGAAGGGTTCATTCATATGATATCGTGATACATCAAAGGCCTACCGAATATACTTCCTAGGATTTAAGAAGATTGACATCAGTAGATATGTAGCCTTTGATGAATACTCGACATACTTCAAATCTAGGAGGACTCCTATCTAAGAAGTCGAGAAACTTAAAGAGACGAGAGTCTAAGAAATGGAAATTGGAGAAGCGATTCTAGAAGACCTTGAATATCACAACATCACAGAACCATAAGAGCTTATAGAGACATTCCTTAAGAAGGAATCCCACAAGAGGTAACAAGCATGGGAACGGGATCTCATACAATAAGCTGAAAGGTATGGCACTATAGAAGGATTACATAGAGATAGAAAGAGGGAAAACCCCTACAATAGCTATGTGGCACTGCTGTGTGACATAATTGATAGAGAACCTTCCACCTATGAAGAGGCTACGTAAAATAAAGAATGGAAGGATGCTATTATCGAGGAATATCATTCAATCATGAAGAATCAGGTTTGTGAGATTTTTCTGAAACCAAAGAAGAAGTATGACGTGAATTCAAAGTGGATATACAAGGCTAGGCATGTTGTATATGGAAGCATCGAGAAATACAAGGCAAGGTTTGTAGCATGAGGTTTCTCATAGAAATAGGGCATAGAATATGAAGAGACATTTGCACACGTGGTGACGTACACTTCCATTAGGACCATACTTGCTTTGGAAGTAGACATGAAATGAAAAACACACCAGATGAATGCCAATACAACCATCTTGAATGGTGTAGTCGAGGAGGAAATGTATGTGGAACATCCACTGGGATTTGAGACACATGAAAGGAATACCCATGTGTGCAAATTCAAGAAGGATTTGTATGGATTGAAACAAGCACCAAGGACATGGCACGACAGGATGGATAGCTTCCTCATGAGCTTGGGATTTACCAAGAGTAAAGAGGATTCCAAACTCTACTTCAAGGTGGAAGACAGAATACTTGTGATACTCTTGCTTAATGTCGATGATTTTTTTATGACAGATGAAGAGGAACTCATTACAGATGCAAGGAGGATACTTGATACAAAGTTTAAGAAGAAACACCTAGGTCTGATTAACTACTTCTTAGGCATGGAGGTGTGGTAGAGTGCAGATGGAATCTTCCTTGGGAAAGGTAAGTATGCAATGGATATTCTGAAGAGATTCAGAATGTTAGACTACAAGGAAATAGCCACACCTATGACATCTAACTTGAAACTTCTGAGTGATGCTTCATCTAAGTCAATTGATTCTATGATGTATAATCAGATGATTGGCTCACTGATGTATCTGAAGAATACAAGACCAGACATATGCTCTACGGTGAACACCTTGAGCTAGTTCTTGACGGATCTGCTACATGTTCACCTTATATCTGCAAAGCATGTTCTGAGGTGCCTAAAAGGTACAATGGATTATGGGATCAAATATGATGCAAATCAGAAGAATAACCTACACGGTTATGTTGATTAGGACTGGGCAGGCGACACAATTGACAGGAAGGTCACCTCAGGTTGCTGCTTCAGTTTGGGATATGGCATTATCTCCTGGTTCAGAAGGAAGCAATCATGTGTGATGTTTAATACATTCCATGTAGAGTATGTTGTCACTTGCTCAGCTAGTTGTGAGGCAGTTTGGTTACGAAATATATTTTCTAACTTTATTTGATCTCCAGTTGGATGTGACTTGTATCTTCTGCGACAATCATACTTTTGTGAAGCTCTCGAAAAACCCAGTGTTCCATGACAAGTCAAAGCACATCGATATCAAGTTCCACTATATCAGGGATATGGTGTAGAGAGGAGAAGTGAAGCTCTAGTACATGGAAACAAAGGAGAAGAAATCCAACGTGTTGACCAAGCCTCTAGCGAGAGTGGAGTTTGAGTACTTCAAAGAAATACTTGGTGTGATCCAGATCAAGATCCCTCAAAAGAGGGAGTGATGTATTCTAGCGTAGCTAGAGAGATAGGTTGTCTGAGTGTAACATCCTAACAAAGTTTGTAGGTTTCTTAGATGTAATCAGTTCGGTAGGTTATCCTTGGATAAGTATTGGAGAAGATTGTAGTTTATCCTTGCACAATAGAATTTGAGCCCAAAATTTGACAGCTTCCATGTCTAAAATTTGACAATAACCTATCGGGTATTCAACAACATCAATTTTTTTTGTCGTCGGTGGCATAACGTCAGATATTCGATGACAAGCCAAGGTAGTCGAATTTCCTATGACAAGCCCATCGAATTTCCTATGGCATGGCTATTGAATTTCCTATGGAAAGGCCACTGAATTTCCTATGCCAATGCCGTCATATTTCCTATGGAAAGGCCGTCGAATTTCCTACGATAAGGCCATCGAATTTCCTATGAAAAGTTCATGGAATTTCCTACGGTAAGGTCATCGAAATTCCTATGGAAAGGTTGTCGAACTAGGGCCCCAGGATGTCGAAAATGTGACAACAATCTACCGTCGTAGCCACAGTAGCATTTTTGGATTGACATGGAATCCAACAACAACTGCTAGGCATTGAATGTCAAATAACCGATGGGGTATTGTATATTAATAATAATAAAAAATTGTATATAATATAAATTGCTTAGTTTGTATGGTTTTCAGAATTGTAGATTCGTTGATTTACATATCAATGTGAGATTGTCTCTTGGGTTCGCCATGATCTGAATCAGAGAAAATAAAACCCTTTTAATAAATCCTTTCTCATAAACCAATTAAAAATATTAGGGACCTAATACTAACATGCATGGCCTAAATGGTGCCCTCCTCCAATGCAATTTTTCTTAGTTTAGTTTAGTTCAGTTTAGTTCATGTCAATTCAATGTGAATTTAATACATATATTAGTTCACTTCCAAGGATCTAATTAGCCTCATGTGTGCTAGATGAGTCTTTGGAGTGCCTGGATCACATGCATGTGCCTATACTCAGTCACTAGAGCTTGAATGTAGTTGGAACTACAATTAGAGTGTCTCCTAGTTCACTTAGCGTTCACTTAGTGTAGCGATGGGGTAGTTAACTCACCCTAGTGAGTGTGCATGCTATCATGAGGATAAATTCACTCCATTTAAACCTAATTAGGGTTCATAAATACCTAATTCGAATTTAATTCTAGGGTGATTATTTATACTATCTACTTCATTCATTGAATATTAATGAAATACATCATTCCTTCTTTTTATTTGTTCTAATCTTTTTTTGTGATGATTAATGCTAATACATGTGTAACATCAATTATTAGTTATCGTTCCCTTTTCACATCTGATCTCTCTAGTATTTGTACCTTGATCTATATATGCTCAAGTTTTACGTGGTATTAGATCTATATGGATGCTAAACTAGTCAGGTTTTTAGTGATTGTTTGTTAAGGATCAAGCTATTGTATGTTGAAGAAAGGATTTTGCAACCCTCAAAGAGCTCTTTGTAGACATGGATTTCCTATCTCCCAAACAGATTCTAAACCCTTCAACTATTATGAATGGAAATCAAGAGTAGAGATGCTCTCAAGGATGACAAGGCTCTACGGGTTCACAATGGATACAAAGGTGGAACCTTAGCAATTTACTGTTGAATTAAATCTCTAATTATGGCATATTTTTATGGTCACCTATAGTTATATAAAGAGATAATTTGTACAATAGAAACACATAGGAATGGTCTAATTGAATGAAATTTCCCCTTCATAGGTTTCTTGAGTGTAAACTCCATGTATCCCCCAATTGATGTATGTTTAAGTGTTTTTGTTGTTGAATATTACTTTGGAAAATAAATTCAAACTCAACACCATAGGAGTGGCCAAGGGTTTGGAGCATCTAAAATCTCTTCATTATCTCCATTGTCTACTTTCCTTGCCCAATAATGTCTTCACTTGTAACCTACCAAACCTAAGGACCCAAAAAGTAATGCATATTCACTTTCCAAATTCTTGTACCATGCAATGAGCTTCTCAAAACTATCTATAATAAAAAGGTCATCTACATATATGACCAAAAACAGCAAATCATAGTCATAATATAAATTCTAAAGATTTGGTTCCATTACAATTGAATCACAACAACTTCAATAAGTACTAATAAATCATAGAGTACCATGCAATTAGTGCCTCCTTAGGCCCACAAAGAACCTTCTTCAACCTATACACATGGGTATTTATCCCACTCACCTTGACCTCTCGACTAATTATCATACAATTGCTATTCAATTAGATCAATTAGAAATGCAATATTTGCATCCATCAAGTAAAAGGCCAACCAACATGATGACTCTAATAGAAGTTATCTTGCAATGAGAGAAAAATTCTCCTCAATTAACTCCCTTATAGCAAGAAGTCCCTACCTCAATAATAGAGACATCAATGAAACATAAGAAAGATATATTCTAGGTGGATAACTCACTCGACTTCGTTAAAAGTATAGGTAAGCCATCTCGACTTCCTAGATGAGCTAGAGGGAAGCTTCCGACCTCTAAACTAGGATCTTACTAATATGAGTATGATATCATCCACTCCCCTAGTTAGACTTTGGATTAACCCACTTTCTCACCTTCCACAATCTCTATGGGAGGCTCCTAGGAACTTAATAAAAAACTCACTTACCACAGTATAATATTGCACTAGAAAGTAGACTCAATAAGCCTTCAATGTTTCATTGTACCCAATAAAAAAAACCTTGATACTCAAGTGTTCCAACTTAGTTATATTCTTGTCATGCACATGAATATAAAGAGGGTAACCAAATACATAAAAGTGTGATACATGTGGTTACTCACTAGTAAAGGTTTCTTATGTGTGTTGTCCTTCAATGCCCTATGAGGACATCAACTCAATATGTAGAGAGTTGTATCACATGCCTCTACACAAAAACACATGGGAAAATCCAAGTCATGGGTCATAGCTTTGTTTGTATCTATGATGGACCGGCTCTTTCTTTCTATAATACCATTTTTTTGCAAGTTGTAATGTCCTATGATCTATCAACTCCTTATGGATTACCACTACCTTGTCAAAGACTTTGAAGGTGTACTATCCTCCATTATCAAACCTCAACATTTTAATCATTTTAGCTATTTGATTCTCCACAAAAGCTTCAAAATCTTGAAACTTCCCAAAGGATTTATTTTTGGTCTTCATAAAGTAAATCCAAGCATTTCTAGAGGAATAATCAATAAATGAAATATAATAAATGTTACCTTTCAGATACAATTGCATACGTCAACATACATATGAATGAATCAGATCAAGAATCTCTCTTGATCTATGCTCACTTCTTGAGAAAGAAATCTTTTCTCACTTCTTAGGAAAGCAGTCTTTGCATGTTTGTTAAGTGGATAATGCTTACACACTCCTGGAATATGGATCTTAAGTATGGCAATCAATGCACAATGTCCTTCAAGAGTGTCAATGCTCCATCATGTAGCTGACCAAATCTCTTATGCCAAACCACTCCTAGCTTGTCATTATCAAGCACTAAAGCACCATATTTTACTAGATCTCCACCAAAAGGATTTTAAGAGAGTGGAAGAGAGCTTCATGGTAGAGTAAACAATTGAGAATAGAAACTTCTCGATTAAGAGAAGAAAGATATTGTAATAAGTTGAGAAGTTGTGTTTCACAAAGGAGCCTTGGATGTTAAGAATCAGGATAATACATCTTCCTCTTGAAACATGCTACTCAACAAGAAACTGGATATGTACAAGAGACTTCGTTGCTACAAATATCAAACAAAATAATTGGATTAGGGTAGGGGGCTGAAACAGACTCATTACAATTACAAATATGATATGAATCCTTTTTTCTAAAAAAAAGCAAGATGATCCAATTACAATTGCATAACAATGGTCTCTTGTTTGGACTATGTAGTACTAGTTTGTTTCACAATTGTACTATAATCTACTATTTATAGATCTTGTATTAAATTGGAAATAGCTATGCACTCTATTCATGTGGTGTTCATGACATAATTCACACACCCATTATCAAATGTCAATCATTCATGGGCATAAAGGATGAAAGTTTGTACCCATTGTCAAATATCAATCATTCATGGGCATAAAGGATAAAATATTGTACCAAATGTCAAACATTCTGTAACATTGATGAAACTAGCATAGATCCATATTAAACCTAGATCTATTAAGCACTGAGAGATATACAATTTCTTGATGTGTCATTTTTTTCTTGAAGTATAAAAAAATTACACGTGAAGAAATTGGATCCTTCTCGATGCTTAATAGATACAGGTTTAAGATGGCTCTATGTTGGTTTTAATTTTTCTATTTTATGAACTGACATGAATTTTTTTAATTAATTCTAATTTTTGATAAGTTATGAACTGGCATGAAATTTTTTTAATTACTTTTTTATTTTTGGGAATGTTAAGTTATGTAACATAAGGTGACAACATCAACTTAACGTAACATGACAACATCTCCCCCATACTGGGCTCTAGAGTATCTTGGTACTCTCAGTGCAATCAATGATATGTCACTTGAAACTACAACTCAGAAACTGCTAAAATTTTCTAGCCATATTTTAGAGGCGTTATGGACAAGGATCCATTTCCAAAATACAGAAATGCATTTCCAACTCCTAGGGTGGTGTTTTCAGTAACAAAATATTTCAGAAGGCTATATTGCTCCATGAAACTTCTATAAAGGAAATTCATAAAATCTGTAACACATGAACTTTACCTAAATGTCACATGAAAACCTCCATGACCATGAATCAATGAATATCTAACAATAAAAGTAAATTTCTTCTTTCTTTCCACTTACAAACCCACCTTTACTTCAGCCATTGCTATCATACTTGGAACACGACAGTGTTCTTTTCTTATTACGAGCTCTTGATCTTCTAAATCATCCATATTGACACTAGTAACTATAGTCAAAGTCACACTTATCCATTCTTCATGGGTGAGCTGGTCCCTATTACCAGCCTGATGAGTACTTCCTGCATCTCCCAATCTGTCTCCAACTTCTGTTTCAGTCTTTAGATTATTGACCTGTAAACTATTAGAAATCATATTTTCACTATCTTTCTGAAGATCATTATTCACCAGCTTTCCAGATATGACTTCCTATTCATTATTTTGTGAATAATTCTGAATGTTTCGACGATCAACAGAAAGGTTCACATGTACAAATTTTACTTTCGCTTCCCATAGATGCGCCATCACTTGATCAATGGATTGGGAAGAAGATCTTAACATTTGATCAGTGCTATTTCATGGCACATCATGCTGATTCCAAAGTGGAAAGGCCCATGGAGGTGGACGTTGCAACTACACATCTCCATTTTCTAGTGGAATTCCTCCTCGCGAAAGTTTATGAGATGAAGAATCCTTGTTTTGTGAATTTGTGTTGCAAGCCACAAAAACAATATTATAGGGTCAAATATTGTTTGCAAAAACAAATTCATATGATTCTACAAAACACATGCTTGACTTACCTTTTCTTATTAGAATCCATGTTACATATAGACCTTTCAAAATCATAAAAGCTAAATTCTAAACATTACAAAAAAATCAATAGTAGATTCTCAAATTTATAATTTCCAGCCTCACTGCAGCACTAAATACATTTGGTTCTCTCCTTTTAGAACTTCAACACAAATCAGATAAGGTGCCTTTTCTCTAGAATTTAAGAGAACAACTTCATCTTCTGGTATATGTACCACATGATACAAGCCTTTTCCCATTGGAAAGCACATTCATGTCAGTCAAATCATGTAAATGACATAAGCTACCAGTAATTTAATGATAACCAAGTTGTTCTACGGTGTGTTGCACCCAATAGTTGATATATACATTTTAGGCTTATACGCCAATACAATAAATACATAGTTTCTGCCCCTTTACAATAAATAAAGCAAGATTAGACGGGTTATATGGTAAAATGAGCTAACAATATATACAAATTGTCCATGCTTATTTCCTAACATATTGAAAACATTAATAGAGATTATAGCTACAGGAATTTCAACAACAATTATAATCATTCAAACTTTTACTTTTGGTTTATAGCTTGGACAAATTTACACAATGTCAAACAAGATTCCTCCATTAAGAGAAAATATTTTAGATGGTTGCTATAGAGTTCCACTTTAGGTTTGTAACTTCAAAAAGATTTAGCCACAGAATACGACTCATCAATTAAGGTACTGTCTTTAGTTTTTTCTGAAAAAAAAATACACTAAAAAATTAACATTCCTAAAATGATCTAGCAGACACAATGAAACTCATCAATTAAGGTGTTGTCTTTAGTTGTTTGTGAAAAAGAATACACTAAAAATTAACATTCCTAAAATAACCCAGCATACACAATGAGATACTTCCAGTTCATTTCAAACCCCCTACTTCGAGCCCTTTATTTCAACTGAGATTCTTGATGTTTACTTTATGCCTCCTTAGAGCTTCAACTAAACCCATACAACTATCCGAATTTTGTCTCATGAGTGTTGAGAGAGGGTGACACAGAGGGATATCCATATTAAGTTTCACAAACTTAGAAGAGGGTGACATAGAGGGATACTCAGATATTTAGGCATAACTTTTGGGGATGGTCTCTCTCCCTCATTATGGTGATGTCCTTAATCATTTTATTGGTTTCCAAATAAATCCCAATTTTAAAGTTGGATATAATTTTCACACACTTTCTATGGTGGAGAGCAGTGATTTCCCAGTCCCTCTGCATCTTTGTGTGATCACAAAATATGAAGATATTCTTTGGCTTATTGACATCTACACACAAGGAAATATCATTCAGATAAATGGGTGGCTATAAGAGATGCATGGAATAATCCCACACCCCTGCTCCTAAATCCTGCCCTAGATGGGTGCAAGGCAGTATTTTGGAGCCAACAAAAAAATACACTCCATATTATTGTCAAAATGATACCCCCATTGGGCTCTTATGCAAGACCCATGGCACTCCCACGACAAGCCACTTTTGCCTCTCTTTTTTCAAGTGGATCCTATGGGAATACCCCACAACATATGTCAAAGGAATTAAACTTATAAAATCCCTAATTTTTTTTATTTTCTCATTCTATTTCTAATTTCACCCATATTTGGATAAGGTTTTCAGTGGGTAAAGTGTTGGTTATTGTGACATCTTGTATTAGAAATTAACGGCTACCATACACATTCTATTGTTATTAATATAGTTCAAGAGGTAAACTATAAGAATATTCTCTATTATGTTTTATGTTTTGTTCATTTGTTCTCTTCTTCTACTCCTCATACCTTCTATTGAAGAACCAAGTAAATAGTAGAACCAAAAATCTATACATTCCAAGAAGAGGAAATGTCTAGATACACCATTAAAGCACAAGCACAAGTGAGCATAGCTCAGCATACATAGGAACACAATATTTCATAAAAAAAAGAAAATATAAGTTCAGGATAGATTGATCCATAGGACCATCTATCAAATCCCTTGCATGGAGGAAGACATGGTCAACTTTGATTGGCTAGGGGCACCAAATTCCTTTGCTGCCTTGACCTGCACACTATTCAAATGTTTTATTTGACCTAACTGACCAATCAACTACCCAATCAAGCTCCTAGTCGATTGTCAATTGTCCATTATTTGTCTCCAAAGATCCAAATATGTGATGAACACATTCTAACACCCCTCAATCAACAATGCTTATGAGAATTAGGAGGTGAAATTGATTGGCACTATTTTTCAGAATAATTTTAAAGAGCTCTCCATGTGTCCTCAGTGTCTTCCTTGTGCTGTTGGTTCTCCTCAAGCTGCGTCATTGGTGATATGCATGCTAGGGCTTCATATATTTTGTGTTTGTGTTGGGTTGTGTATGCTAGGAATTTCTATGCTTTCCAAACCCTTGTTGCATATGCTAGGGATTCCTTTTCGTCAAGATATAGATCTCGGTGGATAGAGAATGGCTATAATGTGAGTAGGGATTTCTTTAGGTTATCTGGCTATCCTTCTGTGTGAACTTAACAGATACAAAAGGACCTAAGTCTCACAGAAGAGACAAATGAAAAGAACATATGTTCAATCAGAAATGATTATGAGGATCCATTTTGGGGGTTTCCATATGATGGTGAGGGAGGTAAGTGGTGATAGCAATACTGTTTCCTTTGTTCTCTTCTGGGTCTCCAACTGCATTCATGAATACAGTCTGCACACTCTAGTTTTTCTCATTTTATGGTTGTTTGGTAGACAAAGGATTTAAGGAAGTTTTCTTTGAGAATAAGTGTACCTCCATCACTACCAAAGTTCATTGTGAAAGTGATGAATACTACCTCCATTATTGACAATTTCATATTCATGGCCCCCAATACCTATATCCTTGCATAAAATGAAAAATACCCATTTGCCACTTAATACTAATTGATATATGGGATTTACCTTTTAGTGTATTAAAACTGCCAATATATTGGCTTTTACTTTTCATTTTCCACTAGTTTGCATATGAGATATTCGACTGGATATTTTGATCCAGCTAAAGAGGATTTATACAGAGCTACAGTTTGGATTCAAATTTATTCCCTCTACTAGAGTTATAGTAATGCACTTGGTATTTACATCAAATGTTTGGAGGTCACACGAGTAAGCAGGTATACCTCATATGCCCATTTATTTTTTCTTACTAACATTTTGAACCCACTCCTAGAATCAACCATTTTGGACTATCAAGACTATGAATGGGTGCAAACAAAAAGATTTGGTTGAGCCAAAGTAGGTATGTAAACTCTGCATCACATCATTTTTGCGTGGGAGATTGCAAACCATTGAGTGTTCTAATTTCTATGCGAACTAAAATTTCAGTTGAGCAGTGTAGGTATGTAAACTCTGCATCACATCATTTTTGTATGGGAGATTGCAAACCATTGAGCGTTCTGATTTCTATGGGAACTAAACTTTCAGTTGAGCAGTAACATACAACACTCACACCGCTGGAGGATACAATTTTTGTTCCTTATTCTAGTGTAGTGGGCAGTTTGATGTATGGTATGGTTTGCGCTAGACCATACATTTCCCAAGTAGTGGGATCCTTATGTCGATTCATTGTTAATCCTTAGATTCTTGGTATCTTTTCTCCTTGAATTTCCATGAATTTTGGCACTATTAGAAGTAGTTAATTATTGTGATCTTTTTGTTGCTATTTTGTACTTTAATTTACAGTATCCTTGAGGATGAAAATTCTAGAACTAAGATCTCAGAATCCTTCTAGGAAGGTGAAATTTAAGCGTTGCATTAATTTCCCAATTGCACAAAATTTTCAACACAAATATCTGCAAAGTTGCATTAAAAGTACGCCATGGCTGCATCACGGAATTAAATTTCCAAAAGAGGAGCATCATCTCTTGCACTTGCAATATGAACTTCTAAAGATCTTAAAATTGATTAATGGTGTTCCATGGTTGAATATTCTTTACCTAATGAGGTCCTTGCAATTTCCCAAACTATTGATCATTTTTGTCATTTTCAAATACTAATATAATTTGGACATGTTTACTACCGTTAAGTGCACATGAACAACTCACTATTCCATATATAATATTTGTTGTGTATCAAGAAAATTATCTCATCAAATCGGCGCTAATGGTTGTTTGTAAGCACGCTAAGCAACCACATGTTGCTAACCACAGGAGAAAATATGTTTTGTCAATCCCAATGTCTCTCTGTGAACTAACTAAATACATGAGATTGATAACTCTAGTAATTCCAATCCAAAATTGAACTTCTAAAATAAAAACAATCACAAATTTAGCTAATAAAGGGCCCTCTTCCCAACCAGATTTAACCATGTAGCGACTATGCTGTCCCATACATGAGTCTATAACAATGCAACTGTAGATTTTGTGGCAGAAAATGTCACTACCACTATTCCAAACAGATCTAATAAAAACAAAAAATGATATTAAATGGAATAGACAAATGCATACATGACAATCATAACAAATATGGAATCTTCATTAATTCCACGAGTCTAACCATGCATTGATAGAAGTTCATTTCTGACAATGAAATGAATTGTTATCAGAAGTTATCATGTAAAATCAAGTTAGTTACCATAAAATATATCGCTTGTAAAATATTCTTGGAAATATTTGGGATATCCTTCACATTTTGTCACATATTGACATGCATCTCTCAGTGTTCTCTCTAACCATTTGAACCATTATGGCCTTTTCTACACATAACCTTAATGTCTATGATAAGTGTTTTGTAGGCAAAGTGCAAAATTGAATCCTAGACATATTGAATTGATCCAATCAAAATTATAAGCCATGAGAAGGCAACTTGATGCAGAAATGCCAGAATGATTCTAAGCTAGTTTTCTACACCATGTCTTCAAGAGTTATTGGATTTTAACTTTTATTCTGGGGCTGTGCCCAACATCAAATTGATTGAAACAATAAGTTTAAGTGAATTTGATTGAAAATGCAAGAAGTTTAAGTGAACTTGATTCAAGTAATGTGAATATTGTATAATATCCAATCCCAAGAATGGGATAAATAAATCAAGACACACTAGGAGGGTGGAAAGAACCTGAATATATCATGAATGCCACACATGCAGCTAGGGAAACACTGCGGGCAACCCAGCCTAGGCCAAAAATAGCTAACACAATCACTCCAAGAGTTGCACAACCAATATGAGAAACGAACATGTTGTACTTTTGCATATGAAGTTCAAAATCAAAGTTGTCAATTTTATAAAAGGCTCAAAAAGAGGCCTGATTAAAGTTATTGTGTATCATCCCAAAAGATAGGGCTACATGAGCATTAGTAAACCAACAGAAATATAGAACATGATAAATCATTTAACACACAGTGTCATAACTCTTATTATTACTATTTGGTAATTTTCTCCATAATTTCTTGAAGTGCAACACCCTTTGTAATTTGGGAGCAGTGTTCCTCCTCCTAAATAATATTTTATTTGCACTGTTCATAGTGGCAAAATTATTGGCTTATGTTACTAGTCATATAATTAATATTTTATGTTTATGTTGTCAAACATATATTTTATGATTTGAGAAAAGGATAGCAGGATCACTACATAGTCAATAGAATATGGAAGTTTTCATCTAGTGAACCTGACTAGAATATAAAGATACAGTAATAATTCAACTCAACAGAACAAAGTAGCCTCAATTAACTAAGGATGAATTGCTCTAGTCTCTATCATGTTGAAGGAGTTTAACCCTTTTGTAATTTTTTCCAACAATATGGTTACATTGCCTCTGCTTTCGTAGATGGTTTGATACAAATTTTGCACTTTCATCACTAAAAATGTGTTTCTTGTTAAGGATATCTATCTCCTTCTTAATTGTTGGTCCTTAAAGCCATAATTTTAACATTTGGATCCTTTTGAAAAGGGTGATTTGAAAAGTTCCCCATGTCACTAGTGTTTCTACAGACAAAATTATAAATGTTAATACTATAATGATAAAAATTTCTGAAAGGTCTTGAAGGGACCTTCCGAGCAAAAAAGAGAACTACATTTTGAACCTTGCGTGTTGCCAACCTGAAGTTAAGAAAATGAAAATAAGGAAGATGCTGGAAATTTGTAGAAGCAAGAAAGTTTTCTGCCATAATTATGTTGGCATTTGAGACATTGGTTTGATATAGAATCAACAAGGTAGTTATTTTTCTTGTTTATATACATGGAAACACATGGAGAAAGAGAAACTTGGGGCAAAGTAAAAAACCAAATGCAGGGAAAATGTTTTTTGCCAGTTATTAATAGTAAATAGCAAAAAGGAAACATCAAAAAGAGTCTATCAGATTCCAAAGCTATTTTTTTCCAGTTATTAATAGTAAATAGAAAAAAGGAAACATCAAAAAGAGTCTATCAGATTCCAAAGCTAAATATACCAATCAGTTAATAATTTAGTATCAGATTCCAACATTAATTCTACCAATAAGTCATCAATTCAAACGAACCCAATTATTGGAATTCGAATCCTTCATAAATCCAATTCAATGGAGCGGTGGCCATAGAAATAGATTCATACCCAGATAATAAATGGATTTCTATCAATAGGCTTATGAGAATATTCTATTTTAAATACAATCTAAATGAACTTGGAAAATACAAAGGAAAGAAGTGAACACACCTACTATTGGCCAAACGACAACGCTAGAATGAGGACGAGCTCCTCCTTCGATATTGTCCCACCACTCTGAACCATAAGTGCCACTGTTCACATTGGCCACTGATTCTACTATCACGCCATCTCTCCTAATCCTACTCTTCTTCTTGGGATATGCAAGTAGAAGAGATCTGAAAAACTTGGAATTGGAGATGCAAATGTTGTTTCCATTTTGGAAACCCAAATGGGAATTACGAAAACCCACTTTGCAAATTCTAGAAAACACAGTGTGAATCCCTTTGTACTATGATGGGTTGCCTATGCACGCGATGAGGCATTGGCATGGTATTCTGTAACTAATTCCTGATGATAATTCTCAAAAGGGTTTCAAAGATTGGACACATTTAGTGAATGCTCATGTAAAAAAGGAACATGTTTCCACAAGTCAAGTAAAATGCAAAGTGTTAAGAAGTTTAAATAATTACAGACTTCGACACAATAGTGGTGATCTGGAAAGATGGAAGTGCCTATAGAAAATACCCATGGGTGAACCATAGATATTATTTGTAGAATTGTTGATGTGATGGAAGATGACTTGTTCTCGAATTGATAGCTATTGTGTTTAAGACATTGTTGATTTAGGAGTTTAATCAAATAGTTTGTAAACATCAAAACAATTGGCACAACTAAAATTATATTGGATTCAACATTAAAACATAGTACATAAATTCAAAGCAAGACATTATCTATAGTATTGCAACAAATAAGCTCAGTACAGATGGATAAAGTCTCCCTTTAATCTGGCCTGTAAACAACCTTGTAGAATACCTTTTTGGAACCTGACTGATATATATGACTATTTATTGCAACTCATTGTGGGTGAAAAGAATTATTTTCTTGGCCCTGTTATCCACTTGAATGGCACTTCTCTGTCCAAGTGCCGACATTCCTTATGTTGGCACACAAAAGGACATTTATGGATTGAAGGTTGCCTAAAACACTATAGATGGGAATATTATGAATTACATTTATCATCCATCTAGCTGGTTATTTTTATCTTAGCATATGTCAAGTTTTGTACGTGCCTCTTCTTATATGCAACTCGCATACATACATGCCTTTTATTAAAGCATGTCGCATGTTGTACGTGAGTATCAGTAATTGCATCTCACGTACAAATTTGTACGTGGGTTCCCCTTATAGCAACTCGCGTGTCATATGCGAGTTTCCAGTATTAATACCCGCGTACATATTCCTTTGACTTTAAAAATAATAAATCACGATTATTTGAGATTTGTTAAGCCCTTAACCATAATCACCTTAACTATCTCAACCTTCTCAACCCTCGAAACTACCTTATTTCACCAAGTATAAATAAATACCTTGGGGAGGGTATTAATGACATATACTTGGAGAGCAAAGTTATGCTGGTGGATTCTATTCAGAAGTTTTTGGAGCAGTGGAACTCAAAATCCTTTGGTTGTAGAGGAGTCCTTGTCTCAGGCATTGGGTTGTAATCTGAACTCATTCATTATTGTTAATAAAGGGAATCCTTCTTCCATATGTGTCTTGAATGTCTTTCATGTATCATGGTTTGATGAATACTTATTATTAAGCACTCTGTATATGATTTATCTAACCTGTTTTATATACATGTATCATCTTGCATTTGGAGGATTTGTTCTTGACAGGTGAAGGAGAAGCATCCCTGAATACTTTAGAGGAGAATTAGAGCGGAAGAGGACAAAGCTAGGATCAATCGTCATGTATCGGGTGAGTCTTTCCTATCCTCCTATTTCCTTTTCTGTACTCTGGATTCAATTGCCTACAATTTTTATGAGTATGTTGGTAACCCCAAACCTTCGGTTATAAGGTGTTTATTCCTGTACAACATAACTGGCGACTCCACTGGGGAGCCCAGACTACTGTAGGTTGTTTTTGTCACCCCTGACCAGTGTTTGCCTTGAAGTTTGTGTGTGGTATTTTATCCTAGTTCATGATTATCATAGTGTTTGAAATCCTTGTGGATTTTTTTTATTTTTTGAGAAAAATTTTGTACCTGTACACGGGTTGCTCTGCTACACAGTTGCGTACAGAGGCCTGCATATGTAGGTTGCTCTCTTGGATAGTCGCGTATAGTACGCGAGTTTCCCTTATACATAGTCGCATACAAGCCTGGAAATAGGGATTTTTTAGGCTAGGGTTTGCTTGTCGCTGTCTTTGTGTAATTCCTGTTTGTTAGTTGGCTTTCTTTATGGATACTGTGCTATTATTCTAAATACCTTGATGACCACACTTTGTTCTTTTTCATAAATCCCTTGGGTTTCTTTTGTTTGGATTGTCTTCTGTTTGCATTTTGAAGTAGCTTGGCCTGTTTGGGTTATAGGTTGAAGTGTCTCTATCCGAATCAGTGATCAGGGTTTTGGGCATTGTTTTTTCCAGTCTATCTTTTGACAATGGTTAGTTTGTCACTTAACTTTATGAGTTTACAATGATCTCTTATCATTGTGTACACCCAAGCTAGGGTTCCCGGTCTCCTTTTGTTGGTTGATTCTTAGCTCCATTGACCTGTTTACTTCATTTTGTTTATTTTAGTGCATTTTAGGTGCATGGTAGAGTTTGAGCATTTTTTAAAAAGTGAAAAGAAAAACATTTTCAGGATTTTTCATTTGATGTTGCATAAGTAGTTTTCATTTCAGTTTTAAAAATATAATCTCAAAAACTACAAAAACATAGTCTTAGTTTCTCTTTATCGCTTGCATTTGTTCATCAATATATATTTACAAAAAAAAGAAGTTTGCTTTAATAGTGGTAATTTGCTTTGAAAAAGAATACACCTTTACTTTTTTTATTTCTTATCAAGTCAAAAACACCATAGTTCATCACTCCATTTCCTTATGAGTAAGAAAAATCCCTTTAAAATGAACGCAATAATTAAAATTTACTAGTAATTTTTATTTTTTAGGGGCCTTTCACTTACTAGCTTAGGCTAGACTTGTAGGATAGGAAGTGTAAACTTCCCATAAGTTTTAAAATTTAGATGTAGTGGACCTTTCTTTAGGTAAATCCTTGACTTTATCAATTGTATCTGGGAAGCTCCTCTCAAAAGGGAGTCAAGCACGAGGCCACGTGGAGGCATTGGACTGAGGAGATAACCCTCCGATTCCTTGTCAAAATGTAAATCAGGACTTTTACACATCTAGGGATTTTGTCCTAGACAGAGTTTTGGGCTGAACTACCCTGCCCATGCGTATGAGTCAGGCTTGCGACTATCCCCCCAGATTGTTGGTATAGCTAAGGTAACCTTTAGTCTCTTGACATTTAGGGTTCATACCTAGGTAAACTGGAAGGCTATTTCTGGTTCACCTTGGACAAGCTTGGAAGGTAACCCTTGTTGTAAGTGTAGGAGGTCAGTGGTTGATTCCTCCTCTTGTGCCTAAGAACCACTTCAAGGACGCCAAGTAATCATTCTTCATCTTTCTTCGGGAAAGCATATCTTTCACCCTTGACTGATTGTTTGAGACTTTAGCATTTTTTATAGTGTGTGCTCTGTGGTTTTGCCTGTGTTTAGTTGACCTTAGGGTTTGATTTGTAAAATTTTCAATCATGGAGGACCAATCTATAAGAAGGTCAAGAAGGTTGTGAAACCTTCCTCCTCTCGTCACATTGGAACCTCCACCTCTACCCCAAAGGCGGAGATTGGACACGGACGGTTCATTTGAACCGGTAGGAGTAAGTGAAGTTCTAGGTGAACCAGAACTGATAGCTAACCATTTTGATCTTGATACAGTTGAGATAGAAGACTTGTAGACTGACGATTTTGTGAGGAATTTTAACACCCCCTTGACTGATTTAAACGATCCTATGATCATTTAGGTTAGACATTTTGATTCACCTGTTTTAGGTGTCCCAATGGGTAGGATTATGTCTTATGTGTAAGAAATCTCTTTTGTGTTCACCTCATCCATTCTGGTTGAAGGGGTACTACCTCCCCCGGTAAGTGCCCCTAGATCTAGTATATCTTCTACACCTTTTACTCCAGTGAGCCGGGTGGTCCAACCACCGATTCACTCAAAACTAGCAGGTACTTCTGGTGATATGGTTACTGGGATCCATAGTATACCTACTATTCCTTCTTCCTTTCCATATACTACCCAGAGCAGTCTGCTAGGATCCTCGATGTTCGTCCAAGGATTTCCTTGGAATGGGGGGAACATTCCCCCATCGACTCCATACATAGGCCCATCACCTTCGTATGTAGGAGTGTAGTTTGGGAACAATACCTCTTATGGGAAAAGTTTTCAAACTCCGATTTCGGCTCCGTTTACGAGCTCTCCCTTTTCGTTATTTAGCGGAGGGATACCGGCTCCTATATTTCAGTCCCCAGTTTCGATTGGGATGACCTGAAATTCTTATACTGCACCTCCCACACATAATCATGTGGCTTACGGATGGAATCTGTTCCGGAGTAATCTACCCACTTCGCAACCGGTGGCAGGGGGCAACCCCACTTTTACCTATGGGCATTCGGGGGCAGGTCCCTCTAATCCCCAGGATGGCACATTTAGTACCCCGGTTCAACCCAAACTTCCATTCCTGGCAACCTTAAACTTGCCAGATTTGTCAAAACTGATGAATGACCCAGTGAGGCATTACCCCTCGTGGCCACCTGTTCCCACCAAATTACCATCGGACATCCCTAAATTCAAGGGCAAAGTTGGTGAAGATCCTCGGGATCATGCCACCACATTCCATTTATGGTGTTCTTCGA
The DNA here is from genome assembly GCA_001517045.1 of Pseudotsuga menziesii. Lineage (NCBI taxonomy): Eukaryota > Viridiplantae > Streptophyta > Pinopsida > Pinales > Pinaceae > Pseudotsuga > Pseudotsuga menziesii. The sequence goes on along the minus strand of LPNX010541978.1, from coordinate 58,953 downwards.
ATTCACTGAATGAATATTCAGTTAGGTTGAGGCTGTTCTAGAGAACCTTAACAAGTACCGTGGCAAAATGGTATATTGAATTGCCTTCTCCTGCTTTCAGTAGTTTCTGGGACTTGCCTAGTGCATTTCTTAGCCACTTTCAGCTTTCGATCCGATATGATTTCGGAACGGACTTGTTATCTACCTTTAGGCAGAACAAGGCTACCCACATCTTGGATCACATCCAAGAGTGGAGGAGGTGAAAGAGACTTATAAAAGACACTATTCCTCTTGAGTTCCTTTTAGAGTGGTTCCTTAAATCCCTGTTACCCTACATATCTAAGGACGTATCCACCTCAGGAGTGATGAATGAAGAAGAAGACATTCTGAGGGCCCAGCAATTGGATTTGATTTATTCACAATATGGGATCATATATGAGATTATCCCTGAGGCACTGAGGCCTACGCACAATGCAGAGAAGCCTAAGCCTAGACCCCATGCCGATGGTGTGGTTGGGTCTGTTAAATCTCCCACCGTAGAATATTTGGCTAAGCAAATTCATCATTTGTCTGTCAAGCAGCCTATGGTGGAGGAAGCAAAGGCTGCCCCCTCCCCCTAGAGTGCAAATGTTTTTGCACAAACCTCTCAGAAGGGCAATCAACAGCTTGGTGGGAAGAAAAAGAGAGGAAAGAAAGGGGAGGGAAACCAAAACAAGCAGAAGCCCGTGAACAATGCTGATGGGGGCAAGAAAGAAAATAAGAAGGTCAAGTTCTCGTATAGGTTGTGCCACGAGGACCACCTTACTCACCTTTGTCCCCTTATGGAACAAGCCCAGAAGCTGCTCAAAGCTCAATAACCGACTGTCCTAAAGGATCCTTTTCCCCAAGGACAGAACTCTGCTTCAGCTTCTAATGTAGTAGGGGGCACTCAAAATACCCCTGACCCAAACTATATCAACATGGTTCAATCTTTGACTTTGTTACAGATGAGGAATAAAAATTATGAGAAAGAGACTTTTGAGAAGGGTAAAGCTGTAGGTGAAACTTCTAACCCTCTCACAATAGAGAAACCTGCTGAAACTATGTCGAAGATACCGAAAGGTTTCTTTAAGAAGACCTTGCATAACCCTAATGATGGGGCTGCTTCAAACTACTCTGTGGTTGAATATTTAGCTCAAACCCTGTGTGCAATGTCAGCTTTAGAGGTGTTACAGAGTTGTCCTACCCAGCAGGATTCCCTCTTAGTAGCTTTAGGCAGCATGGACTCATCGAGTCTCATGGCAAAATTTCATTTGTTTGATGTTAAAATTTTCCTACCTTACCATGTTTCCTTATCAATAGATGTCATCCATGGTGGAAAGACCATTGGAAGGGCAGTTGTTGATGAGGGTGCTTCTACATGTGTTATGTCCTTAACCTGTTGGAAAGCTCTTGGATCCCCAGAGCTGGTCCCGTCAAACATTCTGCTTACTACTTTTGATGGAAGGTCCTTCCATCCGCATGGTATCTTGGCGGCTTTTGAAATTAATTTGGCAGGAAAAGAAGTGTTTGTTGAGGTAGAAGTGATTGATGCTCCTTTGGACTATAATCTGCTTCTAGGAAGAAACTGGACTTATGTGATGTCCACCATTGCGTCGTTCGTCTTTTGTGTAGTGGTTTTTCCACATGAAGGCAATTTGGTTACTATTGACCAACTTGATTTTACCCGAAAAGGTCGTTTAGAGTCTAATGAGTCCGCTGTGCCATTGGTTGATCAGGTCAAACCTGCTGCACAGAGCTTGGGGGATGGAATGTACACATCACTGATGGGTACATTTGATCTTCCAGCCTCGGTTAATTATATTGGTTCTACTAGTGTGGGGAGGTTCATAGCTATGGTTGTTGATAGGACTGATCCTTGGGTTCTCCCATCCCCCCACGAACCAGAGGTGCCCTTATCGGCAGTGGAGGTAGCTTATCAAACTATCACTCAAGCCACTGTTGATCCTATCCCAACTCCTCTAATAGTCTCGGAAGATCTGGAAGAATTCTATTTGCTCGCATGGGCGAAAAAATCTTTACACTCTATCGATTATTTAGACATGGTTTTACCTTCTGATGAAGCCATTTTGGAAGCCATGAGTGGACGTGGTAAGATTTGTGAGGATCTTCATCATTGATCCTATTTTCTTCTAGAACTAAGCAGAATAGAAAATCAAGAGTTTTGTTTGATACTGTCAGAAGATGTTGATATACCTATCAATCCCTTGCCTAGGGAAGGAATGTTTGCCGAGGGGAATATGGAAAATATTTCTGCCACTATACCTATTAACATCTATGTAAATCCCGATGTCATGGAAAACATATACATAGGTGAAAATTGCTCTCCTGAAGAGATTTCTATCTATACTGCCCTATTTAAGGAATTTCGCGATGTCTTTTCCTGGTCTGATGAGGAGATGCCAGGCATAGATCCATCGATTGATGAACGCGAAATACAAACATATCCTGATGCCAAACCGGTTCGACAAAAGTTAAGACCTGTTAACCCACACAAAGCAGCGGCTGTGAAAGCCGAAGTTGAAACGCTGTTGAAGGCTGGTTTTATCTATCCCATCGCTTTGACAGAATGGGTATCCAACCTTGTTCCTATTGATAAGAAGCAAGGGACTATCCGCATTTGTACCGACTTTAGAGACCTAAATAAAGCCTGTCCTAAGGAAAACTATCCCACACCATTTATAGACCAGATTATAGACGCTTGTGCGGGAAGTGAGGTGTTCTCGTTTATGGACAGTTTCTCTGGATACAATCAAATTCAAATAAAATCGGAAGACCAACATAAAACTGCTTTCATTTGTCCTTGGGGTACCTTCGCGTATAACAAAATTCCCTTTGGATTGAAAAATGTTGGGGCAACCTTTCAACAGGATATGAACTTTGCTTTCCATGATATTAAAGCCATCGTTGAACCATACCTTAATGATCTTCCTGCACATTCTCGTAAGAGGATTCAACATCCAGATCATTTACGGTTGATATTTGAGAGATGCAAACAATATAAAATCCGCTTAAATCCCCACAAGTGTGTATTCTGTATCATGTCAGGAATATTGGTCGGGTTCATTGTCTCTAGTAGAGGCATCCAAGTGGATTCATTGAAAGTTGAGGCCATTATAAATCTGCCTCCTCCTCATTCTATCAGGCAACTTCAAAGCCTGCAAGGAAATTCTAATTTTCTTCGACGTTTTATTGTAAACTATGCCAAGATTACTAAGGGTTTCATGCACCTGCTCAAATAGGACACCCCATTTGTATGAGATGAAACCACACAACTTGCGTTCGAGGCATTGAAAAAAGCTTTGTTGTCGGCACCCTTGTTGCGTCCGCTAGATTATTCTAGGGATTTTATATTATATCTGGTCGCATCTGAGTCGACAATTGGGGTAGTATTGATTTAGGAGGACGATAATCTTGTAGAGCGTGTCATTTATTATCTTAGCCATGCTTTGGCTGGACCTGAACTTAAATATTCCCACGTTGAGAAATTAGCCTTTGCAGCTGTTTATGCTGTTCATAGGTTACTTCACTACATTTTACTGAGGACCACAATAGTAGTGGTGGATGTGAATCTGTTTTAATACGTTTTATCCCGACGGATTGTTGGGGGGAAATTTAAAAAATGGATAGTCATTGTTCAAGAGTTTGACTTGTATTTTCAGTCCGCTAAGTCTAAGAAGTCCTTAGTTTTTGCTGAACTTATAGCAGAATTTCCTACTGAAGAAGATGTAGCCATTGAAGATGACTCATTCCTAGATGAGCACATCTTCTTGATATCCACCTCTGATCCTTGGTACGGGGATATTCTTATATATCTCTAGACTTTGAAGTATCCTGCAGCTTCCTCAAGGGAGGAACGACGTAAATTACGCCTTCATGCCAAGAACTACCTCATCATAGGAGATACATTATATCGACGAGGGGTAGCTTCCATTTTGTGTCGTTTCCTTACCCATGAGGAAGCGGAGATTGTCCTGAATGATTCCCATAGCGGAGCATGTGGGGGTCATTTATCTGGGTTAGCAATGGCCCAAAAGATACTATGTGCTAGTTATTTCTGGCCCACGATCTTCAAATCTTGTGTGGAAGCAGTGAACGCTATCATCCGTGTCAGCTTTACACCAGGAAAATGTGGGAACATCCTGCTCCGTTATTTCCTATTGTCTCGGTAGGCCCCTTCATGAAATGGGGGATTGATTACATGACATGCAACCCAGCCTTGTCTGGGGGGCATAAATACATCATTGTCGCTGTTGACTATTTTACGAAATGGGCAGAGGCAATGCCTACTTTTAAAGCCGACGGGGAAACCACAGCTTTCTTCGTATTCAATCAGATTATAGCACGGTTTGGTATACCCAAAGTGATTGTCACTGACCATGGCATTCATTTTCAAAATAACATGATGACGGAACTGACCACTATGCTCAGATTCAGACAAGAACGTTCATCTTTGTACTATCCGCAAGCAAATGGTCAGGTTGAGGCTGTCAACAAAACTTTAAATACTATCCTTAAACGTACAATTGATGCAGCCCATTCTAACTGGCACATCATGCTATATCCTGCTTTTTGGTCCTACCGAACTAATGAAAAAAATGCTACCAGTTTCTCCCCCTTCCAACTCGTTCATGGAGTGGAAGCAATTACTCCGATTGAGTGTGAAATCCCGTCTCTAAAAATAGCTATTCATGTGTTACCTGATACGAATGAGCTTGAGGAACATCTAGTACATTTAGAACACCTTGATGAATAGTGTAGAGATGCGCTGACCACTAATCAAGCTCATAAAAATAGGGTCAAAACTCAATATGATAAATCGGTCAAACCTCAGGTTTTCTCTGAGGGAGAACTTGTCTTGTTTTGGGACCAAGACAAAGAACCCTTGGGGGCAGGAAAATTCAAGGCTATGTCGTTAGGAACTTCTGTCGTATAGAAAGTTTTGAAAAAGGGCGCATATGAGTTGATTGATTTTGATGGGAACAAGCTGCCTGAGCCTAGAAATGGGCTCTACCTAAAAAATTACTATGCTTAAGCTTACCACTTTTTCTTGTACTTTTATTGTATGTATTTTTATGTACATTAGGTTGTCGGTTTTGTTTTTTATAATATCTGCTGGTTCTTGCAGATGTCTTCTGAAAGGTATATAGGGTTCACTGATGGTGCCAGTCATCACACTTGTAACCTATATTTAGCAGCGTGGGTTATTTACTCCCCTTCAGAACAATTAGTTGCCGCAAGAGGCACTTGCTTAGGTCCTGCTTCCAATAACGTTGCTAAGTATAGGGCCATAATTGAGCTTCTATGGGATGCTTTGTCACGTGGTATCACCGAGCTTGAATTTCGTCTAGACTCTCGGCTCGTGGTTTCCTAGCTCAATTGAGATTATCAGGTACGAAATCCTATTCATTACGTTAGTTCATGCAAATTTGGTTATTGGAAAGAAATTTTGAATTTATTATATTCAATCACATTTCGCGAAATCAGAATTCATTGACTGATGCATATGCTAATTACATTTTATATTGGCATCTAACACACATTTCATAAAGATATACAACACACATATAAAAAACATTTATAAATAAACCAACAACAATATATATGTATATATGTAAAATATCTGTCCATATATAGGTTGAGTCTGATCCTTTGATCCCATCATAATGGTATAATATACAAAAATAGACAAAAATGTGGATCGTTGTCCATCAAAATGCCCTAGATCTAACTAGGACCACCCTGGTCACTAGGACCACCTTGGTCCCCATGGTCCCTCTGTACTCTGGCTTCTTCAGCCTCTTCAGCTTCAACAGCCTCCACAACATCTATGTATACCAGAGCCGCTCTCGCCACTCGCCTGAAAATACGTAACCAGACCGGTGGAACTCCAACAACGAACTCCTGCATGGCAATCAGGATATGCTCTATTCGCAAAGTGGGAACTCTTTGGGTTAGCCTGGCCAGCTTCCCCTATAGAACCCTGATCAGCCCCGGGTCTTCGCCTATGACAGGATGAACAAACATCTGTGGATGCCCCTCAGGGCGGACCGGTCCAATATATGCATTTTGATACATTTATAGGATTAAGACTTGTACATATGTATATATTTATCGTTTTAAAATTTTAAAAATGATAAAAATTAAAAATTGTTTACCTAGCTCTCCCCATGCTCCTCCTGGAGGGAGGACAAGGTCTGGGTCAGCTCGAAAATCCATGATGGCATATGGAAACTGCTCTAGTGCCGGTAGCTGTCGTTCCCACCAGATATAAAAATCATCATCATACACACTATGCACTATATCTCCTCCTCCTTGATGGAGGAAGATGTCTCCCCATCTGCTCAGCCTCGGCTGACGTGGAGATCGGACTGGTAGAGGTATGGCAGGGCTCAACCCTGGTACTCTCTCGAAAAAGAAGGAAACCAATATGCTCGCATAACCAAAGTTATTTAGCCTTCCTCTCTTGCAATTGGACAGTTGTCTTTTCATGATAGGGACAACTCCCAAACACCAATCATAGAGAACAACACGAAAACAATCCACTGCTAGCCTCATTTGGTTCCGTGTAGCCAAATGTAATGAGGAGGATCCTGAAATCCTCACAATGGTGCTCGTAAGTACATATAGTGTAAAGTCACGGATATGTGCAATCGGGACACAAATCCCTCTCTTTTGGGTACCTGGTGTGCAAAACACATCTATATAGTTCTGGACACTTAAAGGGTCACCGCCTTTGCCGGTGCCCTCTAAGTTGACCGGTGCTCCTCATTGTGAAAGACCGGTAATGAAATACATGTCCTCAGTAGTAATCTCCAAGGTCTCACCCTGTAGGTCAAACATCCCCAAAGTGTGATCCCAATAGTTTATCACCAACTCCAATAGGCGGACATTGGCCCGCATGGGTGATGTGCAAAAGAAATTTAATAGCCCACTTGTTCGCAATGCATGTATAGTGGGTGCACTTTGGAGTGCTTCTTGGTCCATTGTTTCATGTTCCCATTCCATCCATTCCAACACCATCTTCACACCTAGAAAAACAAGTAATTTGATTCATTAATTCCATACAAATTTTCAAAATTTTTAACTATAATTAGCTTTTTCATCCTTCACGCAGTACACGCGACTATCTAGTTAGACATGTCATGTACCGTATGCAATTGTCTCTAAAGGAAACTCATGTACAGAACGTGTGTATGTGAGTTCTTACACTGTGAACCCGCGTACGCACCGTGACATGCTTTAGGATGCTTTAATTATGAAATTGGGACTCAAAATTAATAATTGCCAGGATCAAAATGAAGAGCTCGGGGTGTAGGCTTACCTGCAACTTGCGGAATTTGATTTCATCTACTAGATTGTCCACAACGATCGAACAAATGTAGAGGTCAAAACTTGCATCTTATGGATAAAAATTCCAAATGGTGAGTTTTGTTTTGATTTTCAACTATTTATAGAAATTTTATTTCTCCAAGTGGGTTTTTCCTATAGTTTGAAAGACTATTCAACTAATACCATATTTCTTTTTGCTTTGAAACAGGTTTTTCATCACTACAAACTGTTTTTTGCTCCAAAAGGGTGGTTTTGTCATTTCCAATGCATTTTTTGCATCTATATTCAATCCACATTAACCTTAGCAATCAATATTTTTCCACGGACTAAGGTATTATGAACCATTAGTTCCCTATTTTTACCATTGTTCTTCCATTGATAGGACCCTTTTTTCATGAGTATATTTCTTCAAAGCCTATGTTGTTCTTTGATGCTCATGCAGCAACTGTTTCAGGTATAGGGGTATCCTTTTAGCTATTTTTCACGCCAAATATAGCTTCTTTGGAATCTCTTTTTACAAGCTATCCCTTTATAGGACTCCCCGCCCTTATGAAGTTCCTTTAGGCCCAGGTCTGACTCCTTCAAAATAGACTTGACTGCCGAGTTAACTTGATAGTTCAAGCTCATTAAGAATATGTGAATGGGCATCCACATCGGTGGTAGGTTATCTCTTTCTTGGACCATGCAGAATAATATGAGAAAGGATCCCTCTCTTTTCTTTTTGAATTGAGAAGAGTATTCTTAGGCATAGGTTTATCACTTTTCCGGACCTGAGGGACTAAATTTACGGAAAAGGAACGCCTAGTATGAGCTTAGTTTTTTCTTTTTCGTGCTCTGGAACTAAACATGAAAAAGATTCTGAGTGTACTTTGTGTCTTTGTCATGCTCGTTAAACACTTAAGAACAAAGCAACGAGTTTATTGTTGTAAGCCCCATTTCTCATAATCAAATGGATCTTTTCGAGTGATCTAGGCTTTCCTTCACACTCGTAAAACTCAAGCTATTTTATGCTGTTTTGGAAGGAGCGTTGGGTAGGTGGTAATTTAACCTTTTTCAGACCTCCCTGACTAAGTACGAAAAAGGTTCACCTTTTCTTCTACGGAAGTTAAGAGAGTTCTTTTGTGGTATGTTTTATACTTTTCTGGCCTTAGGAGACTAAATTGGACGAAAAAGGACCCCCCTGGAGTCTTCTTTGGAGTTTTTAGACTCTCTAAATGTGAAAACACCCACTGAGCATGTACTAGTTAGCTCATTAAATCCATGAATCAGTGACACTATCAAGCATTATTTTCTCTTCTCTTCAAGCTTGTTAAAAAAAGAAGAGGGATCTGATTTGACTTTCCTGGACTCGTTAAAATTTAACAAGGAAGGTAAGGAAGAAGTTTCTCTTGTTTTCAGTAGTGACAACATGTCCTCCTTGAACATAGCACTCTTTGTTTTTTCCAATACCCATGTCTCAGTGATCACTTTCCGCTCAGCTATTACTTTGAGTTTCCTACTCCTCCTCTTATCCATTATACCTGGGGAATCTAATAATGTCTCCTACAGGACATATAAGTTTAGTTGTTCTATTTATAAGTTACAAGCTGCCTTGGGTCATCTCTGTGTCGTGCTCATTGTTCAAGGACTTCACCCAATGTATGATCTATATCCTGATCCCATCATTGTTATATCTGTTATCTATTGTGTCTCCCTTCTTTTACCCAGTTCCTAGTCACTCTTATGATCCGTTGGAGGATCTATTGCCTTCCTTATCACAACATGGTTTCATTTCAGTACTTCCTGATGACGAAGACCTAGAGTTTTGATGATTGTACCTCAGGATCCACTTTCATCATTGGTGAATTCCTTTGCTTTAGTTGTCGATTATCACTTATTGATTGACAAACTGTTGAATCCTTTCCATGTTCGACTTCAGCCTACCTTTATTCACATGGCTTGGATTGTACTGGTTCTTTGGGATAATTTATGAAGACCTTAGTTCTTCACCTATGGACTAAGTTGCGCAAAATTATGTTCTATTCATGTACACAGCTTCCAGATATTTGAAGACTCATCATTATTGAATATTGTGGCTTTGATCCACCTTTGTAATATACGTGGTTTCATACTCGTATCATATGATGTACTCAAATCTTGTAAAGGAGCTGGTGTTCCCGTAAATTGAACACAGCATCCTCAGATATGTCTTTGTATATGACATTATTATGTATTTGTTTCAGGTACTACCTCTGCTCCATTGGATTTCTGAGTTCTCCAAAGATAAAGATTATAATGTATTTTGGCCATCGCTTCCCTCTGACCTCACACATTATGGGGCATCTGTCATCCACTTGAATGGCACTTCTCCGTCCGAGTGCCGACATTCCTTATGTTGGCACACAAAAGGACATGTATCGATTGAAGGTTGCCTAAAACACTATAGATGGGCATATTATGAATTACATTTATCATCCATCCAGCTGGTTAATTTTACCTTAGCATATGTCAAGTTCTGTACGTGCCTCTTCTTATATGCAACTCGCGTACATACGTGCCTTTTATTAAAGCATGTCGCGTGTTGTACGCGAGTATCGGTAATTGCATCTCGCATACATATTTGTACGCGGGTTCCCCTTATAGAAACTCATGTGTCATATGCGAGTTGCTAGTATTAATACCCATGTACACCTTCCTTTGACTTTAAAAATAATAAATCACGATTATTTGAGATTTGTTAAGCCCTTAACGATAATCACCTTAACTGTCTCAACCTCCTCAACCCTTGAAACTACCTTATTTCACCAAGTATAAATAAAGTCCTTGGGGAGTGTATTAATGACATATGCTTGGAGAGCAAAGTTATTCTAGTGGAGTCTATTCAGAAGTTTTTGGAGCAGTGGAACTTAGAATCCTTTGGTTGCATAGGAGTCCTTGTCTCAGGAATTGGGTTGTAATCTAAACTCATTCATTATTGTTAATAAAGAGAATCCTTCTTCCATATGTGTCTTGAATGTCTTTCATGTATCATGGTTTGATGAATACTTATGATTAAGCACTCTGTATATGATTTATCTAACCTATTTTATATACATTTTTCATCTTACAGTTGGAGGATTTGTTCTTGATAGGTGAAGGAGAAGAATCCCTGAAGACTTTGGAGGATAAGTAGAGTGAAAGAGGACAAAGCTAGGATCAACCATCGTGTATCGGGTGAGTCTTTCCTATCCTCCTATTTCCTTTTCTGTACTCTAGAGTCGATTTCCTGCAATTTTTATGAGTATGTTGGTAACCCCAGACCTTCGGTTATAAGGTGTTTATTCCTATACAATAGGCCCCAATATTGTTGTAGCATCCCTCACAATTGTGCCCAACTAGTTCGATATGACCCAAACCAATGAATATCCTCAATAAGTGCACCCCAACAGATTTTGAGAATTCTGGAAAAGTATTTTCAAGGGCAGCAATCTCAGACTATAATTCCCCGGATCTAGTGTGTTGAGAAATCTCATAATATGTGTCCAATACACCTTGGCATCCCCTCCCTGAACAGTAAACAACTGAAGCGATCAACGGTGGATGAGGATGCGTCCCCCATTTTTAGATTCAAAACTCCAAAGGCGTGTCCCCTTGGTAAAGCTTGGTCAACATAGAAAATCGTCCTCCCTTCTTTGCACTAGATGCAATATATCTAATCATGGAGAAGAAAATGGGCACTGCCCCCTTTTGTGTCTTGAAAAACCTATTTTTTTAAATATTTGCTCAGATCTAGTTTGTTGTTCAGTGAAGAAAGAAAATATTCCTTTGATAGATCGAGAAATCTAGTCAAAACTCATAGCCCCAAAAATAGCTTCCTTGGATAGATCGAGAAATATAGTAAAAAATGGTAGCCCCAAAAATCCCCACTTGTGTCGGAATTCTCTCGATGGAATGAAATGTCATGAAGAATCATTGTTGTTTTTTGCTTTGTGTTTTTGTTATTTGTTTTTTTGGGGGGTTTTGTTTTACTTTTTATATTTTTTCTTTGATGTTTTTATTTTTAAATTTTATTGTCTTTATGGATATGTGCACTATTTATTTTATATTTTTTATAAAAAAATCATAAATGTTATTTTAAAGATTATGTTGATGAGGATGAAGCTGACAAGGACAAGAAGTATGATTAAGAAAATGATAATGGTGTCCATGATGATAATGAGGATGATTATGGTGACCATCATGATGATGTTTATGATGGCAATATTCATTATCCTGAGATTTGGTTTATTGGGCCAAAACATGAGTTTTGATTATGTGAGGCTAGTTTGGGAAGGAAAATAATGATATTTTTCCTTTTGCTTAGATGTTATGTTTAGTACAATTATTGTAAGAAATCGTATAATAGATTGGAGTGATGAAAATGGTGACGAGATGACGTTTACGACGACAATGAAAATGGTGATGTTTAATATGATGATGACAACAAAGATGATGATCATCATAATAATCAAGATGACAAGAACAATGATGATAATAATGATGACCTCGATGATGGCAATAATTGTTATCATTAGACTAAGGATAATGATAATGATGAGCGTATGTAAGATACTATGGGTTCCACACCCATCCATTATGAGATTTAAGGTTGGGTGAAGTTATTCATCACCAAAAACCCCATGTAACTAGAAGCAAGGATGTAATAACCATTATTTTCAACAACAACAACAAAAGGAAAAAGAAGGAAAAACATAACAAAACCCATTGTTGTTCAGTAATGAAATGGGTAGAATGTCCAGGTTGTAATCACCACTAGTGGAGTTATCATTATAAGGAGGAATTATCATCATTTTTATCAAAGGGAATATATGCAGAGATAAATATGTCAATTTTATTACCTATCTCTTTGAACACATCCTTGGTCCAGCAGTTGATCACAAGGCTTGGTATCCTGACCCAAACAGGGATCTAATCATCCCTCTCCTTCCATGCATTGAAACCTGTACTCCATAACTTTAGGCTCATTGGTGAAAAGTCCACTTGCCACAAGAAATTTAGAATGGCTAAGGCATCTTCCTTTTTACACATCATTGCAAACCATCCTCATGCCAAGATGAAGCCCTTTGGTGTGTAACCAATTAAATATTTTCAATTATTTTCATATAATTTTAACATGGTGTCACATTAGGTGAGAACTTGAATCTATAGTTTGACATGATCCATTGCCTAATTTTTTTGTGTATGATCTTCACATATTACATGGTATGCTAGGAAATTATCCATTGAACTCAAGTGCTTGTGATAAAATTCATAACCATGCATGGGCAATGGTCTTTATAGGATTGGGTGTGCATAGTAGAAATATGATAACGCAATTGAGGTACCAAAACCTACCATATGGTTGATAAAAGGCTCTTGATACATTCTCAGGTTGATGAGTTGAACCCTCCAAATGATTAATAGAGAAGCTCAATGCTTCTCATGGTAGGAAGAGACAAGAAAATGTTGGCCATAATGGTGGACAGAAACCTCCGGTGGGTGCCCAAATTTGAAAAACACGGCAGGAAGGAGAAAATGGACAAATTAATGAAATAATATATTAAAATAAGCATTTTGTTTCATTTTTTTTTGAACTAAGTGACTTAGGTAGCCACCATCGACCACCACAGCCATGACCCTTTATAAAAAAAATGAACTTTTAATCTTTGCTACGATACTCACCACAGCTTGTGTTGTTCTCCGCGATATTCACTTACCGACTTCCAATTCTGTAAATATTTTTTTGTCAAAATAAAATTCAAAAGGCCGGTTTGATGAGTCCTCTTCTACAAGACTTCATTTCTTGCATGAATATCATGGACTCATGACAACTATACACAACACTCGATGTCATGAAAATACAAATAATGGCATGTAGCTAGGATCACAAACTGTGCAGAGGTCGATTTATGCATTGCTAATATAGAGAGATGTCATTGGGCACACGATATGGAGAAAGAATGGTTATTAATCAAATTAAAAAAAAAACAATTGTTGGCTCAAGAATAATCTTCAATTTGATGAGTGGCATGATCGTGATGTAATCTCCCTCTGTCCTTCCAAACATTTGTGGTTTCTCACAACATTTGTCCTCAGCGCCACCAAAATACATATAAAAATTACTTTTCTTTACATCCTCTTCCCTTTAAATCCTCATCTCATAGTCATAACTAAGGATTATTATGCATGCACATCCTGGCCTTATAATACGAATTGGGTCAAGGCACAAAGACAACCATAAAATATTAAATGTGTAAAGATGTAAAGAGTAAGAGACAAATATAAGTAAGTCTTATGTTAAATTTACCATATAAGTCTTTAGTTAACACTATCAACTGAGATTTGACAGGTTAGATTGTTGTGATCTTCTTATCGCTCCTTACCAATGTGATTGCAAGGAATTCTTTTAAGGTGAATTCCATAATTTTAGGTCTTCTTCCTCATTATCATGCCTTTTGGTAAGCCAATAAAGATGGTGGTGGCTTGCATCAACATGGAAAACGGTTTCGACATAGAGGTATAGTGATGATGAGGATGAGGATGAGGATGATGATGATGGCAATGAGGATGAGGATGATGGCGAAAAGGAGGATGATGATGATGATGATGATGATGTCGATGATGTCGATGATGATGATGATGATGATGATGATGATGATGATGATGATGATGATGATGATGATGATGATGACGATGATGATGACAATGACTATAATGATGATAAAAAAAGTAATGAGGATGATGAGGATGATGAGGATGATGATGATGATGGACAAGTTGATGATGATGATGATGATGGAAATGCTAATGATGATGATGGTAATGATGATGGTGGTGATGATGATGTCGATGATGTCGATGATTATGATTATGATGATGATGATGATGATGATGACGATGATGATGATGCTGAGAATGATGGTGATGATGATCACAGGTCAATGATGATGATGATCATGATGTCGATGATGATGACGATGATGATGTCGATAATGATGATGATGTTGATGGTCATGGTGATGATGATGATGATGCTAATGATGATGACGATGAGGATGATGAGGAGGAGGAGGAGGATGTTGATGATGATGATGGACATGATGATGATGAGGAGGAGGAGGATGAGGATGATGATGAGGATGATGAGGATGATGAGGATGATGATGATGATGATGTCAATGATGATGATGATGATGATGATGATGATGATGGTGATGATGATGATGACGACGACAACGACGACGATGATGATGATGATGACGATGATGGTGATGATGATGATGATGATGACGACGACGATGATGATGATGAGGATGATGAGGATTATGATGAGGATGATGATGATGGTGACGAGGAATGATGATGGAAACGAGGATGGGGATGATGGCGACGAGGATGATGATGATGGGAACGAGGATGATGATGATGATGATGTCGATGATGACGATGATGATGATGGTGATGGTGATGATGATGATGATGATGATGGGATGATGATGGCGATGATGCTAATAATGATGTTGATGATGATATTGATGATAATAATGATGATGATCATCATCATCATCATCATCATCATGACGATGACTATGATGGTAAAAATATTGATGATGAGGATGAGGATGATGGCGATGATACAAACAAAAAGTAAACGAAAAGTGGTGTAAATGGAAACAAACTATTGTGTAACAAAGAAAAATTTAAGCACCTAAATTTCCTTTGTCATGGTCATAAGAATATTAATTTTATTATAGTGTGATATAACACATTAGCGCATACTGCATCGCATCATCAAGGAATCAACCTCACCACACACATAGGCACATAGTTGGGCCACAAGGTTTGTTGATTTACAGTTATTTTCAAGGTTTATTTTTCTTGAAGATTAAGTACTTTTGGCTATGAGAGTTATCTATGGGACTACTATGTGTGACAAAATTGAGAGTTACAATTTAAGGTCTATGACCCAATATTTTTTTGTCAATGGTCATTTAAGATGTCAAAGCCAAACAAAATTTTCTAATGTTCTAAAACTAGAAATATAATGTTCTAATCCATTATAAGGACACATTTTATCTAAATTGTTATTCTTATAATAGTTATAATTAATAAGCACAAAATAAATAAATAAAAATATACAGCTTCTTTTTATGATTAATGTATGTAATCCCCTTAAAAATGTATTATTTTAAAGGGTCTTTCTTCTAAATCCTAATACAAGGGGGGATGTTCTTCCTAATGTAACAAGTTATGCCTCTAATGCTTAGTTGATAAGATCTCAATATGTGCAAGTGTGGGAATTCCCCCATACAAAGGAGTTGATATAGAGGTTTTAACGGGTATTGATCTTATAGAAGAGGGATTTTATCTTATAACTAGAAGTGATTGGTGAGGGTTGTGAGCCCATCTGACCCCTAATATATAATCCATATAACCCCTATCTATCCCTAACACTTATATTAACCTAAAATATAGCCCACTTAGTATAAGCCTTATAGCTCTAATACTTAACCCCCTATAGCTCATAAACCTTTAAACCCTTTATGATGATGATAGTTGTCGAATTTTAGATGAACTGTCGTCGAATTTCCTACGACAAGGCCGTCGAATTTCCTATGACAAGGCCGTCGAATTTCCTACGACAAGGTTGTCGAATTTCCTACGAAAAGGCTATTGAATTTCCTATGACAAGGCCGTCGAGTTTCCTAAGACATATTCGTCGAAAAACCTACAAACTAGTGTCGGAAATCCAATGACATATCTGTCGAAAAACCTATAAACTAGTGTCAGAAATTTGCCGATATAGCTGTCGCATTTTTCGATGATAGCTCCATTGAAAAACCTACGCCTATGATGTCGAAAATTCAACGGTGCTAAAATAATTCAAAAGGCTCATTACTTTTCATCATTGTTGTCCAACACATCTGTATGATATGTCAAATTTTGTCACATTTTGTCGTCAAATTTTAGGTTCAAATCCTGTTGTGTTGGATGTAATTAGTCATGATGTGTTATCTACTAGAAATAATTTATGCATGATATCTCACATGGGAAATGTGACAGGTTGTTTAAGTGGGAAAAATCATGGTGAAGCAGGATGCTCAGACCTAATCAGTCATGTAGATAGTCCTTGTATGTAATCGTTCTAGGAGAATCTCATAGGTTATCCTTGGACGTAACCCATCCTGTGACAAGTTATTCGAGTGTAAAATGAGACCTAGCATGGTACGCATGTTACTTGAATGTAATAAGTCCTGTGGGTTTTCTAAGTGTAAAAATGAGACATGAATGAGACCTGGCATGGTACGTAGGTTACTCGGATGTAATATTCCCCAAAGGTTGTCTGAACGTAAAATATCCTAAACGTAGGTTGTCCATATGTAATAAGTTATTGAGGTTAACCATAGGATGTAAAAGGTATTGATGTAGTAGGTTTTTTGGTCATAATCTGTCCTTACACACACACACACACACACACACACACACACACATGTGTGTGTGTGTGTGTGTGTGTGTGTGTGTGTGTGTGTCTATGTGTGTCCCCATATTGAGATGATAAGGTCATGAAGCACAAGAGTTGCACCTAGGCAGTTCTACTGATAGAATGCAGGTTGACCGTACAGAGAAGTAATGCAGTGAGTGCGCCCCTAGGTGATTCTCTGATAGTAGAAGCTGTAGGTTGTCTTAATGATGTGAAAATTATCCTGGCTTACTACTATGGTGAAAGAATGAAAGTGGTATGCATCTACATCTTTGTTATTTTTTTTGTGCAAGACAAAATAGATGATTTGGATACGATGAGATGAAGGTAGGATACGCAGGTTATTTATGTAATGTAAAGAAGGTCCTGAATCATTCCTACAAGATGGCTTGCTTGATATGTGATGAATACATGAATGAGTGCTAGGGCTACACCGATCCGAGAGAGGGATGGATCTATAGAAAGTTTTGATGATAGATAGTATCGTTCCATGATCAATAATAAGAATATGAAGGCAACATGTATGATGATGACTCTATGACTCCATGATAATGACTTTGCGATGAAGACTAGACTAGATGTGTTGATGATTGTGAAGAGAGAGAATACCTTCCTAGTTAAGAAGGAGTGTTGATGTATTTGTAACTTCAGAAGATATTCTGATGTATATTATCATTATATGTTGTTGTACCCCATTGGCTATGTGTTTACCCCCTCGCGGGATGTCTTAATTGTGTCTAGACCTTGAGGGACAACTCTTGTTGTAAGTCGGGGAAATAGTCCCTAGTGTAACATCATGTAATGTGTATTTAGAGTCTCTATGGGAGAATTCATCCCTGTTAGGGAAGACATGTGGGCCCTCGTCTTATGTTTGGTCAGTGACTTGAAAGGGTATAAATAGGGAGGTGCTCTCCCTCATTTATACACACCACACACTATCAATTTTTCATGAGAGAGAGAGAGAGAGGAGTAGAGATAGATAGTTTTTGAATACTTCTTATTACTGGTTTTGATCATCTTACTATTCTGAGGAAGTTCATGGAGTTTTATCCTTTATGGTTTCCCTATTGAAAATCTTTGTGTATCATGTATATTTTATATCTTATGCATCTTGTTGTACTTGTTATTCTTTCAGATAAATATCCTAAATAAACTAATTAGATCTAAAGAAAAAATAACAATAATTACCATCATCCTTGAAGAGTCATCCTTGCAACGAGTTTTCCAAGATCCAAGATCACAATCTTTATGCTTGATAATTGATTACAACAAAATATATTATGAATTGGTTTTAAGCTAATCAAGTTGTTGTATTATACTTCTTCCCCTTTTGAGAGGAGAGGCACTTGGAGGAAAGATGGTCTAATAACCCTATTTTCAACTCAACCAATTAACATGAACCCGTGTATAAATAATTTTATCAGTCATACACATTTTCAAATCACAGCATTGTCACTAGGTTGTTATTTTTACTTCTAGGTGTTTTATTGGTGTACATCTCTATTTCAAGGTAAATGTCCAATGATGTCTACCAATTATCCATCTCAATAATGACCTCGTTGTTAAATAATATCATGTTCAACTTTATTATTAGTTTATTGATTAGATGCATGATGCCACACTACACATTGAGATGTACATTGAGGCACTGAGGATCCTATCATGTGGAGGCATGAGTGGATGCCCTTGGTCGGTATCATTCTGGTGAGGTTACGTCAACTCGGCTAGGCCCTAAGGTTGTTACATAGACAAATTTGGATGACAATGACATCAACATCGACATTGACCCTGACATGACTAGAGTAAGTTGATCTATCCACTTAAAATTTACATACATCAACCATCTTGTAAATTTCAAATTCTTTATATTTAATCTAACTAATTTACATATTTTGAGAATTTTATATTTGCAGTTTCCATATGTCAACTAGTATTTTAGTGTACCATATATGAGCCTGCAACAACCCTTGCGTTGTGGGAGTACTGCAAGTAGTTATCTCCATGTGGGTAGCCACACAACCCATTAGGGGCCAAGTTCACATACTAGATGATACTTGTTCATGACTCATACCACTATTTGTATTGTTATGCACATACATATGTGTACTTGTACTTTTTTATGGACTCGAGCCTTTGGGCTCTTTTTTATTGTATTTACTCCTCATGGATATATATCATGTACTATATATTTATATTGAAACGAGTTATTTATCTTATATCTTTGTTTATGTGGATGTACATGTACATGTTTTAACTTTATCCTATGTTTATGTCGATGAAGTAATGTAATTTAGGAGTATGTTTTGCATGACAAGTGTGTTTGAATTAATATATTTAGACATGTAAAAAAAAGTTAAAATGATTATTAACAATACACATTTGATTATTAAAAAATTAAAATGATTATTAATAATACACATTTTATTAATAATTAATGTACACATTTGTTAACTATTGCATAAATGATTATTAAATGTATTTTTTTCATTCGTTATAAATAAAATACCCTCATGAAAATTAAGAAGTAAACTAAAAAATTTAATATAAAGGAGAAGTGGTTCCTTACATCCTCACATAATTACCACCATCCTTGAAGAGTCATACTTGCATCGAGTTTTCTAAGATCGACTATCACAATTATTCCGCTTGATAACTGATTGCAACAAACATATTATGAATTTATTTTAAGTTAATCAAGTTGTTGCATTATATTTCTTCCCCTTTTGAGGGGAAATGCCCTTGGAGGCAAGATGGTCTAATAACCATATTTTCAACCCAACCAATCAAAATGAACCCATGCATAAATACTTTTAGCATTCATGCATATTTTCAAATCGCATCATTATCATTAGGTCAGTATTTCTACTTATAGGTTTCCTTATTGGTGTGCATCTCTGTTTCAAAGTAATGTCCAATGATATCTACCAATTATCCGACTCAATAATAATACCTTATTGTTAAATATATTACCATTTTATTTGGCATGTATTTGACTGAAATTATTTACAACGGATATTATTATTACACAAGTACAAATCCTCAACCTATGCTAGCATTCAAAATATTATTTATTTCCAATGATGTGTTTCAAATGCTACTAGCTATCTTTTTTTTTAAATCTAGATAAGGGACTTTGACATGCAAAAAATGAACTTTGATTTTATGAATTCCTCTACATGGGATACTAGTGACATTTATTACTGTAACTAATAATTGTTCTACAACACTTAAAGGAAATGTTATAATCTAAAACATATTCTCATATACTTGAACATCTATTCAAGGAAATTACGTCCAAGTTTGAAATGTGTGTGTTTTTATATTTTCATTGTTCATAACATTCAACAAATTTTTACCTATCTCGTTTGATATATTGGTCTTCCTACTTAGTTATAAAGATAATTAATGCATTTTTTCTTGGGAGAATGGTTAAAATAGTTCTTTTTCTTTTTTCGGGAGAATAGATTCGCCTTCCAAGAGATTAAATAGCCTTCCTTACTGCCTATATTGATTTCAACAAAATAAAATAGATAATATACATTTTACAGTGCTATAAAATTCAAATTACAAATCTTAAATTTCCTAAGATAATATGTAAATTAATTTTTCTAAACTCTTATATATATAATAATAATAAATACAAAATGATTGAAACACTTAATTTTCATGGTTTGTAAGTCAATATAATCCCTCGAATCTAGTGAAATCCACTAAGTTGTCACTTAAACTATATATTATTAGGTTGGTGCTTATTATATATAATTATAGTTTTAATCATTTGAACTGTCCATTAATTTTTAATATTTTTATATGTAAAACAAGTAGGGTAAAAGATCAAATAAACATAAACATAATCTATTGATATCATACATCACATCTTTGCTCTCCATGTGAAATATGGATACCATCATGAAGTCTTGTGCTATGAGGATTGGTGTCTTAAGAAACCAATCCTTATGAAGGGAATAAAATAAGGCCCTTGTTTCAAACAAATGAACTCTTTAAGGATCAATATAGATTTAAATAATGTCATGAAGCACATAAAATATCTTATATAGGACATTAAATTTTCTTTCAAATAAGATATAGCTATTATTACAATCATTTGTGCATTACAATTTGTGTTCATTGTCTAATAACTCTCAGGATATCAATCCAACTAATTAAATTAAATAGCTCAATCGATATTTTGCACTAACCATAGTTAAACCCTTGAACGGGGTATTTGAAAATCCATACAAAACCTCGATCGGGGGTTTTAAATACATCGATCAAGCTACTAGCTCAATCAAGGGCTTAAAATTTAGTCCTTTATCCCTTTTTCTATGATTTGAATTTTTATGCCCCCTTCAATAGGCATGAACTCTGTCTTAATATGCACCTTAGGTGCCAGGACTTCATGATAGTAAATTTGTCGGACTTCATGATAGTAAATTTGTCAACTAATCATATCTATATTGACATATAATTCATGTTGTTTGGATTTTGTATAATTCTTTTTTTAACTTTCTTTTCAAACCTACCTTTAAAAACAGCGTCCACAACTTTGAAGTAGTGCAAAGAAAAATCAATAACAAAAAAAAGTTCACAACCAAAAAATTTCAAAAATTACATACGTTCAAAAGGGTATTTTTTGTTTTTTGAATTTTTCTATGAGTAAAAGAAAAATTTATGTGCACAAAGGTGTGTACAAAATGCGAATAAAATTGTCATTAGTCAATTTCAAAAATTAATTAATAATGCATTTTTCATTTTATCAAAAGAGTTACTCATCTTCATGCATTCACCCATATATATATAGTCACAACTAAGAAAGACA
>LPNX010541978.1:25807-37295 GCA_001517045.1 Pseudotsuga menziesii | reverse complement strand
TTAAATTCTTATTTTTTTAAATGTTTTAAAAAATAATATTGTTGTTTTTTAATTTAAATATTGATTTTGTTTTGAAATTATTAACCATTTTTTATGTCATTTTTTAAAGTTATGGTTGGGCACCCGCAAGAAGCTACTACCCAATTATGATGCAATGGGAGCGCACGAGCGGAAAAAAAAACATGAATGCGCACACACCCTTGGATGCGCGCACACTCTTCTGCTTTGGCAGTGGCAAACCTCCACGCCGGATTTCCATAGTGGACAATAGGAGCATGCATGCACCCCTAATTACATGCATGCGTGTTTCTACATGCACGCGTATGTGGACGCATGCGCGTGTTTTGCGCGTTCGCATACAGGGATGTGCATGCATCCCTATGTTTAAAAAAAAATAGTGCACAGTTTTGTTATTTCACAACAAACCCGTAAGGGCGCAAGCCACTAAAAATGACATCCAAGGAGGCCAAAACAACACCCACTAAGCCCAAAGGAAGTGTCCAAGTAGCCTAAAAAAACACCCACAGTGTTGGAGTAAGGTAGATGGAGCAGTATTTGCATATTTTTTGTTTATTTTAATTTTTTTCAAATAAAATGCAAAATTAAAAAAAATTGCAAATGAATTGAAATGGAAATATATTGATAATGCATATACAAATTACCTAAACATAATGAAAAATACAAATGAACCCTCCCAAGAAAGGGGTGAAAAAAACCAATCAAAGGACCCAATAAACCAAGAATTAAACGAAGAAAACCCCGAAGATGGATTACACGGGGATTTAAACCAATTAAGAATACTGAGTGATGAACTGAATAACACCAGGGAACCCTCTTGGTTTTCCCTCGCCTCATCACTACAAAACATAATAGAGTCCATCATCATTTCCCACAGTGACATAACCAATTTGAGCCAATATAGGGCTCAAATGAGAGAACATTATGGCACTGGTATATCCAAAGAGGATATAAAAAACCTGAATATCACAAAATCCCAACTGTGGAGCAAATTTATAGACCCGAGAATTGGACAACCTCCATATGTGAGGAAGAGACGATTTTGCATGGAATGGTGTAATTACCATCCATGGTGAGAAAACTGGAGGAAGAGATGGTTCATGGTTTTTGACAAGCCTCCATGCAACAATGTCGAGGTCCCACAGTATTTTCTCAGGAAACTATGGGATGATTTTGTGTTAGGGTTCCATGTGAATTAATTTGACATCACTGAGTTCTAGGGCATCAGTTTTGTCTTAGACCAAGATTGACCTTACACCCACTGGAATCTACTCAGAGGACCTCCTCCACCTAGGCTAGAGCCAAACCCACTTCCCCAACCCCTTGGGTTAGGTAGCGGGCTAGATGAGATCCTATTGAGGGCTAGAAAATTGCAAGTAACAACAGTAGGGATTCTCCCCAATAAACGTTCCCAACTAGCTTGTTATTGTTTGGTATGGGGAATCCGTCTAATTTATGGTCCGACTACCGTAGGTCAAGTAACGGTTGAAATGTTTTACCTGTTATGGACTGGTCCACCATTTAGGTGTATTTTTTAGTTTTTTATCTGTATGTATGACATGCAAGTGCCTAACTAAATGCAGGCAATAGAGATAACAAGGAGGGTCACAACGTGATGTGCATGTTCTTACCTCTTGTCTTACCTCTCTCACTTCTAAATAACAAATAAAGAAAAAATAACTAAGACTAATTAATCTATCCCTAGGGAGCAATACTGTAATTAATGATGAGTAATATATTGTATAACATGTATTCAGAAAATTACAGATAGTTGTTAACCTTTCTAAACACATGAATATCAATAGACAGATGAATAAAGAGATAGCTCATTGTTAATTAAAACATTCATTACTCGACTATGATTGTGGAAATTTCACAAAAATAAACTAGAGAACATTCACAACATGAAAGAATTCATAAGTTAGAATGATCTCACAGTTCATGGAAACAAGCTGATATAGAAACAGTTCACATCCAACCAGCCCATGGAAAACATTTGAAACTCCATAGTTCTTTCTCCAGCCGAAAAGTAAATCCCTTTATTATAAGATGAATTAGTTCTCTTTACAATAATCGTGCTCAAATATGGTCTGAAAAAAGGTCCCTCTCTACCTAAAACTTGCCTATATTTATAAAAAAAGCAAAAACTCTTAGGCTACCCCTTGCTTCCTGTTGGGCTTCCAACCTTTCTTTTACAAAAAATTGTCTCGTAGCTTGTGCACAAAAATAAATATAACATATTACATTATTTATCAATATTCCAAACTATCCCACTAGGAGGGCCCAACTTGTTCGTTCATGAACTTTCTCCATATATTCACCTCTGCTGCTATATTCTCAAAACCAGAAGGTTCAAGAAATCTGATAGTGATTTCATGCTGAGCAGCTGGGGTTTTTATACCCGCTATCCTTGCAGGAATCAAGCATAGTTGCTCTTCTACCAGGTGAATGCTCACAACTTCTTGTGCTACTTCAGTCTTTAGTATCCTTTCGTCCAAATCCTTGACTCACTGGATTGCTTGTTCATCTTTGCTGCATTTGTCCTGTAAATATTTCAAAAACACTTCATGTTCTAGTAGTGCTTCCAATATCTTCGCAACAGAAGTATGACACCGATTATAGGTTAGGAGCACTCTCCTACAAAATTCAACACAAGCACCCTATGTTCTCTTCATTGCCTTCTTTAATTCTTCTGCTGCTTTACTAGAAAACTCAATCAGCTTGTACCCTTGCTTTATTGTCTCCTTATCTTTGACAAGTATATCTACGGGATGTTCTTTGTTTGCTTCTACCCAAGCCACCCCTCCCCGTAGAGTCTCCAAAATATCCTAGGTTCTACCCAAAAAATATGAGGTTGTACTTACAATCTCTTCTAATCTGATGTATATTCTCTGGACTTTAAGTCTTTCCTCTGCTATCTGCATTTACATTCGATGAATATTCCTTCTAAGAATAAGAGCATGCTTCTTTAAAGGTTCAATATCAACCTTCTACTCCATAGTTGATTTCAATGAGGCTACAAGTGAACTATTTTCTTCCTCTAAGGCTGCTATTTGAGTCTCATATAGCTTATCCTTCCTATCTATGGTGATATTTTGCTCTTCTAGCTCTGTTACTTTACTTTCTAATTTTCTCTTCTCTTTGTTTATTTCTTCAACTGATACCTGAAGGTGATTTTTCTCAGCCTCCAAATTCTGATATTTCAGCTATAGTTTTCCCAACTCTACTGAATTAGCATGAGAATTCCTGTCCATATTTTATGTAGATACTACCAGAGCATCTTTATCTACCTGCAAGGTTTGACATTCTTCCTTTGAAACTTTGAACTCACTGATCATGTTCTCATATTTTCTCTTTAGATTCTGGGTTTCACCCCTTTCCTTCTTCAAAGTTTATTTCAGTTAGGCCACCCTTTTCTGAGATTGCTCGAGGTCAGTCATGATCCTATCCACATTGTCTTCAGTGGCTAGGGTTAGAGCTACCCAATCCCTTGCTAGTAATCGTGGATCCTTATGTGTACCATGAACTAATGTTTTGTCGGTTACCATCATTCCTGGTTTACCCCTAGTGTCCACCTACTTTTCAGTTCTCTTAACAATTCTCTTTTTCTCTTTATCATAAAATATAGTATTAAAATCTAGTACCTCCTATCCTTCCGTAGGCATGAAAGGAAATAAATCTAGTCCAAAAAATGACCCTGAACTTCCTGCTACTGTATTGTTGGGAGGAATAACAGGCTCTAATGGGTTACTATCAGTCTGATCCTGTTCTTGGTCTGTAGGGTCTTTTCCTTCTAGTATCTCTGTTCTTGAGCTTTTAGGTGCATTTTTTGTTTGTTTTTTCTCCTTTTGGACACCTTCTAATCCGAACCCTTCACTGTCTTCCTTCTTCTTCTACATTTCATCTTCTTCTTCTTCTTTTTTCTTCTTCAGCCTTCTTGGCTAGTTCCTCGGTTGCTCACTTCTTTTCTTCCTCTTCTTTCCTCAGCCAATTTTCTTCTTCCCATACAAGCCTGTTAGCCTCCTTCTCTCTCTTATTTACTTCTTCTTGCTCTTTCCTTTTCTTCTTTTCAGCAATCTTTCCTTTACCAGCCACANAGCCAATTTTCTTCTTCCCATACAAGCCTGTTAGCCTCCTTCTCTCTCTTATTTACTTCTTCTTGCTCTTTCCTTTTCTTCTTTTCAGCAATCTTTCCTTTCCCAGCCACAATTGTTATTTTTTGCTTGAATCTTTTTCTAAGGGATGTCATGTTCTTAGCATTGCGAAAAGTATCCTCATCTTTGTTCCAAAAATTGGTGTACTCAAAATGTACTCTAGCTTCCCTGCAATAATAAGCTACTTTCTTATTTGAGTCATTTCTATGAAATTTCATTTCACTGAAGTGAAAGTATTGCAATTCTTGGACAAATTCTACCGCAGTCTTCACCCTTGAAAATTTCTAACTCCCAATGAAAAAAGGCACTGCACGATATACTGCCTTTTTCTGTTCAAACAGGAAATTCCCTACTCCATCAATATATAACTGTCTAACAGCTTCTTTATGGATTACATAATCAGTAGCATATTTCAAGAGAAGAGAAGGGTGCCTTGAACCACCATACATCCTCAAATATAAACCATCCTCTATTAGATAATAACTTCCAAATTCTTGCATAACCTTGAAGGCTTCTTCTGACATGCAATTTCATTCTTCCAAGAAAATCAAAGTGTATAAAGGCATGATGAAATTCTCACAGATCTCCTTATAATAGGTGTAGTATTTGTGAGCCCAAAATAACTTGTAAGCAGCATATACTAGAGCTCGATCCTTATCCCAATGGAATTTTAGTGCAGGGAAAGACTAAGTGCATAGAATGCAGTCTATCAAAATAGAGCTCATGTAGAATTCAGACTTCTTTTAGGATACTTGTCCCAATGTTGCACTGATGCAGGATGACAGGTTATTTGACACTATGCTTGCCCAACTAAAAATAGTACCCTATTTAGAAACATGATAAATAATAGGTATCCAACCAAACTTAAAACTTTTCCCATTATCTCTCCCGAAAATTCTATTCAGCATTAGAACGATGAATCTATATGGGGCATGGAGATTTGATGTCTCATATTCCCCAGAAGGTCTGGTCCTAAAGTTTTTTCTCAGGATCATCATTTTCTTCACCATCTCTACCAGGTCCAAACCTAACTCCATTATCCAACCTTCAGTCATATAAGTCTGTGGTGATGGTAGTTGATATGCCATGGACACATAAGCAGGGCTATATGCAACATAGCCTTGATTCTCTATATTCTCTAGGATCATCCATGTCACATATACCCTAGGTAGAATCCATCTTATTACTTTTGAGCATGGAAATAGCTCAGGCATGGTAGCCACTTTCATCAGGGCTAACCTCTCAATATTTGTATATACGTACATGTCTTCAAAACCAGCATCATGGACACTTTGGATTGAAATCATTCTATACACTTCTCCCCACTTGTATTCTGGTTCAACCCCAGTAGTAGCTTTAATGTCTTCATAAATGAATTTTACCTTGGTTATCACTTCTACTTCAGGGTCTTCTTCAGCCACTTGGGATTTCTTCTTCTATTTCCTTGGCATATTGTTGTACTAGAAATCAACCTATAACAATCATGCAACATGGTTTTAGTTTAATTATCTCTAGCTACTGGTATAATAATAGACAAGGAAAAACATATAATTATTACCCCTTCTATGATATACATGTTGGAAATCTATGTTGATACACAGTCCTCAAAATAAGATATTTTAACAAAGAAAACCCTGCAATATTTCACCCTCTAGATCTGCTCAAAACAATAACTTATATTCAAAACCCTATTTAGTTGTGTGGCCCTCCTGATTCCCACAGGAAACTAAAACTGCAGGGGACATGTCTTTCTAACCCCAAGCTAAACATAAAATAACCAAGAATAGGGTAGTGCAGATGACGAAATGCCTATCTACCCCATGCCCTAAAACCTCGCAAGAGAATCATATGGGCACTCATGGTGGAAGAAGAAAAAACCACCAATCAGAAAAAATGCTCACTGTCTATGGGTTGAGCTCTTAAGATAAAAAATACCGCAAGAGAGCCATACATTGTACCAAAAAAAACCCTAACCCTGCCGTGAAACCTCACCCCATTCACCTGTCAATTAAATATTACCAAAAATCACCCAAAGAAACAAAGTTATGGGTAAACCTACCTGGCAATAGCAATATGAGTGACCCGGACGAGACAAAACCTTCCACGGGTGCAGAGGAGGACAAAAAAAATCCTGACAGCTGCGTGCAACCAACTTCTCCGGACAGCTTCTATGGGAAAAAGACAAATCACAAACCAACACAGCATGACATATATATAACCTTGACCAGGATGGAGATCTATCGGCAGGAAAACTCTTTAAAACCATCGGGAAACCGACTTCGAAGAACAAACATAGTATCGGCTGCCGATCACTCTATCCACTCGGTGATCATTTTGGAAAACAAGTATCGATGATCAGTAGGACTAGACTCTTTGGAATCGGTAGAGGTAACATGAGGCATTCGTATTAGCTTAGGACTAGTATTCCACAACGTCAGACAATACAAAGACTAAAAACTCTGGCTCATTCCAGTCAACCAAGCCGACAACGATATTTTTTATAATATCAGATATCGAAAAATCATAGATAAAGGAACATCTAGTTCATTGGATACGCATGTTACTAAGAAGCCAGAACTTCAGAAAACCAAATCCAAGAGGATAAATAAAACTTATTCCAATGCAGCGACGAAGATTTCCAAAATATTCTAATAAACCAATTGAAAAACTAGATGACTCTACTTCCGCAGCGTCGGAAAACTAGTCAACTACGCTTCTGATATCGGAAGGCTAGTTGACTAATCATCCTATACAGAAAATAAAAAATACTAAGTTTTTTTTTGGAAAAAATCTGATCCTAGATCAAATCTTGCAAAAAATAAAACATTCCTAGGCCAGTTTGAAACTCAAACAAACAAAGGGGGGACCCTAAAAATAAATTTTTATAGGGGAATAGTTGAAGCTGCAATAGATCCATGATTATGTTAGACATGCCACATGGAACCTTCTTAGGTATACCACATTTGTGGCTATGTCCTCGCAGAGCGAGCACAAACACCCTGAGAGACACACTTATGCACAGTCTACTAGTGGTGGGAAAGGGAGAGTTGCTATAGGTGGTAGCTAGGATTATCCATTCAGGTCGACAGGACTAGTGCCACATCATTGTTCTCGTTGTGGGCATCCATTCCATGTTCCCACGCAAGAGCATGCCACAGAAAGACACCTACACCAGGTTAGTTATTGTTTTATTTAATGTTCAAGTATTGATTTATATGCTATGCAATCTCATAATTTCTAATAAATTTAACTTAGAATCAAATGTTGATGACTTGATTTGTTTTAATGTACATCTATTTGGTGTTGAGTCTCCAACACTCGGGTGGGAGGACGTTGGTTCCTTCAACCTAGATGGAGCCATGGAAGTTGCAGAGGACATTGTGGCACCATACACACATGTATTTTTCTTTAAGTATTCATTTTAATGTTAGTAGTTAATATTTCGATCCAATGTAGTTAGGATTTAGTAATTGAATCTAAATATTTTTGTGTTTTCACAGGTGTCTGCAGGAGTGAGTGACCAACCATCCCCATTGGGGATCAACAAATCCCCTCATGAGCACGTATCATGTAATAAAGTATAAATTTAATTTCAGTTTTTATGGCTTAGATCTATATAGTTATATTTTGTATGTACTAATATGTGAGGCCATGAATATGTATGGAGGACCAAGTACATAGGCACGTCTGTGTCACTATCTCTCCATCGAATTCCTTTTTCCCACCATATATGCTAGGTGTAGCTCCTGGAATACATGTCCCTTTCCCTGCATCCCTCCCTACCTCATTCCATCCATCCCTTACCTCCCATATACAACCACACTTCCATCCAANTCGCTCACTCCCCCAGCCCCACCCATCCACCCCCTCCCTTGTAATTTCCCATGTTTCCACCCTCCCCCCTCCGACCATGATACACCATCCATCCACATTCACCCATCCCTCCACCCCATCCAAGACCTCAGCCCCCTCCCCCATATTCTCCCACCACCCTTGTTTCCTCTTTCAGGGTGGCCCATTCCATTCTACAGCCAGTTGGTGTTTATCTTCATACATCACCACTTCGCCCCCTCCAGTCCATTCCCTTTCTAACCGTGCCCCCTAGTTTTGTAGCCAACATCGATGTGGATACATCCTCCGCTATGCCATCCACCCTAGCATCAAAGCAGGATGTACATCCCATTTCTCCACCTGCCACCATCAAGGACTAGCCGACTGCTCCACCTACCACCCCTGAGGACCAGCTAATTGCTCCACCTACCAACCCCCAGGACCAGCCTGTTGTGTTCACGGTGAGATTGATTAGTTTGTGAAAATATCATGCAATATTAACAAAAATTAACATAGGCAGTAAATTGTATGAGTTATCTTACTATTTAAATGTTGCAGGGTGGAAACTCATACTTAAATAAATTATAATGATGCTCAGTCTTCTTAACTTTTGGCTTGGATCCTTTGTCATTTTTTAAAGAAGGAGCTGACTGAGAGGGTTTGGGATTCTTGTTGTTTGGCTTATTATTGTGAAAATTATGTTTGTTGGGAGGCTTGGAATTTTCTTTCTGTTGGGACAATATGGATTTCCCAGATGTATCTGCATCATTAATTATTCCAAGATGAATAAGCTTATCTTTCTCTCTAATTAAGGAATCACAAAAAGATTCAAGACTAGGCTCTTGATAGCTAGCTGCAGTCAAGGATTCTTTCATGGATTAGAATGTAGATACAAAAACACAATATGCAGGTCCAAGTTTGGAAAGAATATGATAAATATATTGTTTGTCTTCTTTCTTAATCTTGCATTCTTCACATAAGAGTCTAAGAGTTTTATACTTAAATAAATAGTCTTGAATGCATGAAAAATCACTTGGATTCAAATAAATCAACTCATTCTCAAGTTGATGACCTCGAATTTCATTGTGTTTATCAAACATAGATTCCAACTTTTTCCAAGCTTTATTAGGTTCATCAATTCCATATATGTGGAATCGCAAATCAGTAGAGCTTGACATCCCAATCAATCCACGAGCTTCATCACATCTATTTTCCCATTTAATTTTCTTATCATCATCAGTGAGTTATGTTTCTTTCCCTGAGGTAATTCTCAAAAGTCCTCAAATTCATAGAACATCCTCCATATGATATTTCCATGAGAAATAGTTAGAACTTGTAAGTATAATATTACAAGGGGTCGCCATACTGTAAAATAATGGAAAAAAGAATATAAACTAAATGTCTGGATGCAAGGAGCTCGAAAAATTAGACTATATAAAAAAAACGGCACTCAAAACTGATTCTAGATGATGAAGTTATGCTTGATCAAAGAAAATGTTGAAGATGTCCCCAATCGTGATGTGGTAGATATTAACTTGACCAACTAAGAAAAGCACCCCCTTCTTCCCAAGATTAACCTTTGACAATTACTTACCAAAAAGTTGTTTTTTAAGTGAATCACTTTTGTAAAATAAGTTATGTTCAATTTTACAAAATGTTACTTTTAAATAGTGCGACAATAAATTAAAACACTTAAGTGATTCACTTTTTATTTTATTTTATTTAACTGAGATGCACTTTTACAATAAGTAACTTGAAAATAAAAATTGCATGCACTAAAAAGTAACTAGATAATACTTGAACTCAAGACTTATCAAGGAATAAAGCAACTTTGGACCAAGTGAGCTAATTTTAAAAGGTACATAAAAGAATGGAAAGAGGAAGGGTTTTTTTTTACTCGTCTCTCTCATTTTACGTGCTTGCCCTTTTTTCCTACAAATCACAAAAAAAATGAAAAACAAAAAACAAAAAAAAAATTCCACACTATGGGTGGGGTTAGATCTTGGTTAGCTTACCCGAAAAGTCTACGTTTTCAAGTTTTCTCATTGTTTCTGATTTTCCATGGTCGCACAAGGTGCACAACAAAGAGCATACATAGATAAGAATACAAGAAAAAAAACTTTCCCTTATTGTTTCTGATTCGCCGCGATCGTGCAAGGTGCATGGAAAAGAGCATATGCAACCAGAGAAGGAAACATTCTGAGACTAAAATAGTAAAGATCTAATAATAAAACTAATAAAATATGAGATATTTAAAAAAAATAAAACAAATCCATCACTGTAACATTATACCTTCAGATTTGCCGAAGTGGGTGTTTCTGTATCAAATGGAAATGGTTTTCGATGAAAAAAACTATTTCCCAATGGAAACGGTGCTCCAGACGCATTGGAACAGCTCCCACAGACCACAAATACACATAAAATCCAGAACCAAAAACCCTTTCAAAGTTTTGACAACATCGGTTCCAGATCTAGATCAAAACCAAAAGCAGCTCTTCATAAACGCTCTCATACCATGTTCGGGTACACAGGGTACTCCCAAAAGAGCGAACACCTTGAGAAACTACTTCACACAAATAGATCATAGATCAACACAATGATGTTTATCACATGGTTAAAACCCTCGAGAGGAAAACTGTCCACGGCCCCAGCCAAATAGCTACTTGGAGCAATTTATTATGCAAAAGAAAGAAAGGTACATGAGCTTCTCATAATTGATCAACTAGCCAAGGACCCTCCATACTCTTTAAATAGAGATCATGGACAAATCAAGTGTTAAGCCATGAATCAATGGTAGGTATGATCTAAGAGAAGTTGAACCGTCGGATCACTTTATGTCTATAACATATCATGACCGTTGGATTAAAATATTTACAAATGCATACTAAAGATAAACACTTTACCTAATGGATATATTACACAAGTTGATCTTAACTAACTCCTAAGTGTCTAAATATCCTAACACGTACCATCCTTCTTATATACTAAAAGTATTGATGCTCCCCAAGGGGACACACTTGGTTGGATATATCCTTTTTCTATCAACTCCTACAATCACAGTTTGAGTTCCACCAACTCTAGTGCACTCTTGCGGTAAGGGGCTTTTGAAGCTAAAACTGATCCTGGTGTCAGTTTTATGTAAAATTCTATGTCTCATTTTAGAGGTAATCTAGGGATTTCCTTAAGGAATACGTCCTTGAATTCTACAAGAATGAGAAATTCCTCAATGCGTTGTTCTTTCTCAGCCTCTATGTCTCGGATATTTACTGCAAACAACTTGCGGCCTTTTCTAATGCACTTATTTGCTTGTAAGGCAGATACCTGCCTTACCAAAACTTTTTTTGGTATGCATTGAATCTTCACTTGATTCCCTTGGCTATCTGTACACAATATTGACTTGTGTAATAAATCTAGCATGACATGGTGTTGTTCCAACCAGTCCATGCCGATAAGTATGTCATATAATCCTAAAGGTAGGATGTTCA
>LPNX010541978.1:0-20627 GCA_001517045.1 Pseudotsuga menziesii | reverse complement strand
GGTGACCAATCCCTCTCCTCAACTCCCACTACCTTGTACTTTTGCTGGCCACTCGCTCGGTGGGCATCACTTTGACGGGACTTGGGTTCGAGTCGTTCCCAGCCATACTTAAATAAATTTGACAGTGGTATATAAACATCCATAACTTGGAAAAATACAAGAAAATGCCTTGAATTTCTTGCAAGTCATTGTGTCATCAAAAGCCATTGTGTCATCAAAAGCCAAGTGAATATACTTGTTATCATTCCTACTTGATTGGAAATTACATCTTGGACTTTCATAAAACATTTACTTGACTGGAAATTTGATTTGGTTTAAGATTCCCATTGGCTTGGAAACTTGGCACTTATAAAATTGTCTATCACTGATGTTTACTTAAAATATTGTACCTTTGTCTTGACAAGCTAAAAAGTGAAATATAGGACTATCATAATGCTAAATGCTTGGCTGGAAATACTTTTGTTTTGACAGTACCTTTCACTAATTCAAAGTGCCATTTCAACTCTTATTTATCATTAGTACTTGCATTTGGTATTGTACACTCATTTTGGCAAGTTAGAAATTATTGTTTTGGACTGTCATAATTAGTTTGACTTGGCTGGAAATCATTCTTAGTTTGACAGTCCTATCTTCATGAAAAGTGGATTGATTGGGGTCCATGTCAATGTATGTCGGTTACAAAATAGGTTGACTTTGTATGATATGATGATAACGTCCCATCAACAACACTAACATGCTTCAATCACATCCATAATTGAAAGGAAAATTACATCCAATGTAGTTCATGAAACCCTAGCTGTGTTGTAGCGCATGTATATATCTTCTAGGTATATGGTCTACTAGTTTCTAGTTAAGTGAGACTAACAAATATAATGATATAAATATAATGAGTTCATAAACCATAGTTTGTAGTTCTATGTCTAATTATGTGAACCCTAGATTTTAAGTTTGTGGTTTCTAGTTCAACAAACCCTATATTTCTTGACATTTGTTCTTATAGATTAGGTATATGGTCTAGGTATTTGTAATCCTGATTTTTTAGGTTTGTGGTTTGTAGTTCATGAAACCCTAGTTTTTTTTTCTATTTATGCATTTAGCTTAGTTACGTGGTTTAAGTATTTCTACATAAGTGAGACTAAAATAGAACATGATATCTATTAATGTGAATTTCTACTTTATAAAACCCTAGTTTGTAGTTATATGTGTAAATTTATAAACCCTAGTTTTTAGGTTTATGGTTTGTAATTCGTGAAACCATGGTTTTTTTGCTATTTTCTCTTGTAGCTTAGGTATATGGTGTAAGTAGTTCTACATAAGAGAAACTAAAATAACATAGCATCTCTATTTATGAGAATTTCTTTCAATCCATGAAACCCTAATTGGATATATACTTGTAATTCATGTATGAGCTTTTACTTCTAATTCATACAATTATGTGTTTCAAATTGCAATTCATGAAACTCTAGTTTCTTTGTTGTAGTGTAGGTACATATATTCTATATATATGGTCTATTGGTTTCTAGGTAATGGCATTCCAGGATACCAAGGGAGTCGATGGTTCGTTGATCCGATCACCGATTGTCCAGCTATGTCGAGTTGAAATTTGCATGAAAATGTCATTCAGGGATACTTGGTGACTCTCGGTCCGGGAGAGAAAAAAGAATGGACTAGAAAGAGTGCATGTTGTTGGCTCCGACAAGTGTGTATGGGAAATGCTGATATGGGAACACTACCAAGAATCATACGGTGGAGGGTTTTGCAGAGTTGACCCACCAATGTGAGAGTTGCATTGAAGGAAACTAAGAAAAACCCTAGTTTACGAAACCAATGCACAATGAACTCACTAGTTCATGCAAAAATGGTGAAGAGGACCCACTAGAGGTAATGTCATTCCAAGAGACCAGTAGAGTTGACGGCTCGTCGATCTGACCTCCGGTTGTCTAGTTATGTCGAGTTGAAAGTCGCATGAAAATTTTGTTTAGGGACACTTGGTGATTCTCGGTTCGAGAGCGAAAAAACAAACGGAGTAGCAAGATTGCATTTCGTTGGCTCTAACAAGTGTGTATGGGAAATGCCGATATGGGAACACTACTAAGACTGACATGATGGAGGGTTTTGCAGAGTTGACCCACCAATGTGAGAGTTGCATTGAAGGAAACTGAGCAAAACCCTAGTTTACAAAACCGATGCACAATGAACTCACTAGGCCATTCAAATGTGGTGGAGAGGTCCCACTAGAGGTAATGGCATGCCAGGATACCAACAAAGTTGAATAATTTTAGATCCAAACTTTGGTTGCTGAGTTATGTTCAGTTGAAATTCGCATGTAAATGTCATTCAAGGACACCTGGTGACTCTCGATCTGGGAGCGAAAAACAAAACGGAGCAACAAGATTGCATGTCATTGGATTTGACAAGTGTGTATGGGAAATGTCGATATGGGAACACTACCAATTCTAGCATGGTGGTGGGTTTTGTATAGTTAACCCACCAATGTGATATTTTTATTGAAGGAAATTGAGAAAAACCCTAGTCATGCCTCCTGACTCTGCACAGCCCGGGTATTCGTCCAGGCCATATTTTGAAAACTAGGGTTTCACCCTAGTGGGGTCCATGCAACCTTAGAAATGGTGCACCGACCCTGCAAAATCTTGTGCCGGGCGACCGAGGGTGGCGTGCCCATGGAGGCCATGCCCAAACACACCTGCAGGTGCCGATGGATTTGGAAATCATCGCCCAATTTAATTTTTGGAACCTGACCTTGAATTGGCCGAGGCGTTCCTAAATGGCTTTTGCAGGCCTACTACAGCTCGCCATAGAACGTTGACCGAGGATCCAATGGATGAACCGTCAGTTCTGTTGGGATCATGGCACTGGATTATGGCTAAGGTGGCCTCCCCCTCGACTCTGCATGGCCCAGGCATGCTTCCAGGCCATATTATTAAAACTAAGGTTTCTCCCAAGTGGAGTGTAAGTGCAACTACCCAATCGCATTCAATATAGCCATCTTGATCCTCTCTATTTCTAATTTCCTCCATCAATCTCTCATGCTCTGAATGAAGAAAGAAGTAACATACCTTGGTTGAGTTCTTGTTTGACATTGTCTGTAGATGGATGTTCGTGCCAACAATCAAGTTTGTGAAGTGATAGACCATATAACCTAGTTTGTAATCCATGAATACATGCCCACTAGTTCTTCTTGATTTCCCATCTAGTGTAAGATATTCACCCTCAAGCACCATAGAGCTAATAGGAAATTCATTTCCTTCATCATCAAGCAATGATCCGTTCAATATTTTCTTACCTCGAATGCATTGTTCCAACCAATAATTTGTGCCCCATTCATTGTCTTTCGGGGAAACAACTGCATATATGTGTCCTAGTTGTACAATATCTGAGATATGGTTGTAGTCTATCGAAGTCACTAACTGGCCCTCCTCTAAGTGGGTTGTTTCAATGACTACATGTGGGTCTACTGCAACTGACACATGATCCCAATCATCAACCCAATCCATGCATTTGCATTCATCCCAGTCACCACTGCTACAAGGGATGCAAAAGCAAGCAAGTTGTCGCGTCCATATTTCAAATAGGGGGTTATTTGAACTTTGAACCAAATGAAATTCACATGTTCCTTGTACTGTGACGCAACTATAGGAATGGGATGGATCTATGTCAACCACATGCCAAAAATTCCTTACTAGAATTCCTGCCCATGTTGATGTATGTTTCAATTTAGTTCGGTCTGACATTGTTGCAGAGAACCATTGTATTATGGATTCTGCATCTTTGATATGGGGGTTTCTAGTAAACCTCATCTCCTCCCTTCGTAGTGCGGTCTTGATACATGCACTGGCCCCATCATGCTCACCTTTTCCATGCCCAATCTCAAATTAGTTCCATATATGTGGCACATTATAAGTCTTATGTAACATACTCATCCATTGGAAGACTTCGGCATTTTTGAACTAGCCCGCAAAACCTGCTGACCATATCCAATGTTGATCCATCTGTATATCTCCCTCCTTTAGCTGATCATATAAAATTCAAAAACAATGTTGCACATAATGCAGATCATGGCATCTGTCATCACTTATGTAAACGTTTGTCTCCTTCCGTATTATCTTTTTGTTAATGCTTCTCTCAGGGCCATTCCTATATGTAATATGTACCATGATGTTGACTTGGTCGGAATGGTAGTATTCACTCTGAATTTCATTTTGTGGCTGAAGGGTGTAGTTTCCTACAAAATCCACAATTGACAATATGGTCCCAATGGGAAACTTGTCCCTACTTTTTCTGTATTGCTCATCATGCCATCATGCTACATGCACATGTTGAACATACTGCTCGGTTTTCTTCCAGAACTCTTTCAAAAAATCACATAGTCGTACATGTTGCCATGAAAACAAGGGTCATATTAGAATGTGACCTTTGAAGAATGTATATGTAGGAACTGAACATGTAAGAGGAAAAACATGCAATAATAATTTTCACCCGTGACTTCAATAATGCAATCCTTTTACTTTCCTTTGCACTATCTGATTGATAGGTTACGTACTTGAAGCTCTACATCTCCACACTCATATTTCCAAATTGATGCTCATCACTTCCATGAATGCAATGGTTCAAAAGAGAAAACCCACTGCACCTGGAACAATTCCCATATAGACATGATTTTCCATAGTATTTTTTTCCTTCATTCCTTGGACACATGATGCTGACGATAAAATATCTTGATGCATTCAGTGGTATTATGGATTCATTACAGCCTTGATCAAGGTTAGTATGTAAATCACAAAATATATGTTTATACGTGTCATAAAATATTCATATTCTACATGGTATCTACAACAGCATGTGTTTCAATCAATGCATATACGAACATACCATGGTTTACATTTCTCAAAGGACCTTTGGCCCAGGTTCAATTCTGTGTGCTCATTCTTGAATCTCTCATAGAGTTCAGTATGTGTTGTGTCAAGGAAGTGTTTCACGTGGGTTTCACATTCAATAGAACCTTTTCTCAGCTTTAGCACATCTCTTTGGTTAGATAAAGGTTAGGTATGATCATTCCATAACTTTTGTACTAAGTCCTTAACATCGTCAATTAGCTTCATATCTCAACGAGGAAACCTGCAGACAAAAGCCCAACAATCTTTTCCACCTGGAGTCTGAATATTTTTTCTTATAACAAAGTACTTCTTAATAGTTTTTCTATTTAATTTAAGTATGTGAGAAGTGTGTGAAAGGAGGTGACATTGTTGGACTTGCTTACAACTGATTCTTATAACACATGATGAGCCACACAAAGATCTTTAGTAGGAGACATCTTCCCAATCGCATTAAAAGAAGATTGGATATTTATAGCAATATGATTGTTAGCCTTTGAACTTCTAACCATACTTATGACTAGAATTCTCCTAACAACAACTAAAAAATTTTACTTTAAAAAACATCGTAATAATTGACATTTACCTGCATCACCTTTGGATTCAAAATATTCCTCCATTAATTTGCTACATTTCCAATCGATAGTGCATTTGGGAAACTTACCTTCAAGGCCTGACATACAACTTTCATCCACATGGATACGTCTAGGAGTCCCTTTCCTTGCACTAGACAATCGAGGTAGGGAAGGTGGACATGAGCTACGAATCCTAGGGATTCTTTGTTGTGGTGCATCATTCACATGTTGGTCCATATTGGGAGTGTGCTTGACATGGTTGTGGTCTTCTTAGAGAGATTAAAAAATTAACCATTGCTCCTAGGTCCAACGCTTGATACTCGGCGTCTATCAATAGACCTATGTCTTCAAGAGATTCAACATGGCTTGTTGATGGATTGTTGGTTGGAGATTGTGTTGATGTTGGAATTTGAGTTGGGTTTGTTGGACGCAACCGCTTCACCCATGGTTCTGAATTAGAGGTTGTTATGTCATCAAATCTGTTAAGATCGTTCATAGTATCAGTGGAAATGTATGGACCATGTATCACTCTCTCCATTGCAAACCTGGAATTTTCTCTTACCTCATTTTCCTTTTCAACGAGCATATTCCTTCTAGTTTTTCTTACTCTGTTACATGAGTTTCCCATCTCCAAAAGTTTCTTTATCAAAACTATGAGGTCTACCCCTACATAAGAAGCAACAAATAAGGTATTAGTTCCATTATACAATAAACATGACGCGTTCCAACATAATTAACTAAATTACAAATATGTTAGTATGGTAATTATTGGCATTGATACATAAATGCTGATTAAAGGTTTCTCTTTATGTTTGAACAAAAGTTTCGTTTCTATACTCTATTTGAGTCAAGTAAATACAGTCAAGTTTGTAGCTATTATAGCTATAGGATTATGAATTCCTTTGTGTTCAAAAATTATTGGAAGTCACAAGAAGATGAGTGAAATATTCTTCATTTCCAACACCTTCGGACGAGAT
The DNA here is from genome assembly GCA_001517045.1 of Pseudotsuga menziesii. Taxonomy (NCBI): domain Eukaryota; kingdom Viridiplantae; phylum Streptophyta; class Pinopsida; order Pinales; family Pinaceae; genus Pseudotsuga; species Pseudotsuga menziesii. The sequence continues at coordinate 14,183 of LPNX010541978.1, read as the reverse complement.
GACATTACACCTAATATGCCACATTTGTTGTGAGGGAAGACAGAAGTTGGTGTTTGGATGTCTTGGGAATAAATTAAATGAATTACACTCATTAAGTTACAAGTTAACTAAAGAGAACAAATTGACTAATTACACAATGAGGAGGTTTCAAATCCCTCGAAAAAAAGGATAAATAATTGAGGTAGAGGCATCCTTGTCAATATCAAAGGCATGTTATGATAAATGTAGCATGAAGAGGAGAGCATGGACAAGTTGGTGAACTATTCAATATGGACCCTCTCCCAGGATTGCTTGCAAGGTTTTTATACAAATTGAAGAGTCTCAATAGAGAACCTCATCTATGCCATCCTTGTGGGAACTAAAAATATATTCATGTGCAAATGATTATTGGCCTACATTGCATACTTCATCTTGTATAGAGAATATGGACAACTTGGTGAACTATTCAATATGGACCCTCTCCCATGATTGCTTCAAAGGTTTTTTTTTTTTAAATTGAAGAGTCTCAAGAGATAACTTCATCTATGCCATCATTGTGTGAAGTAAAAATATATTCATGTGCAAAATTAAATTAGTTAACATTGCATACTTCATCTTATATGGAGAATATGAGACTTGTTTAGATGTGAAGTTGGGAATTATTCTTGTGAAACTAATTGTTGTCTATGAGAGAGATATTGTTGTAGGCATACAATAAAACATAAATCAATGAAAAGATATGAAAGCTTGTGAATGAAAACAATTATTTACAATTCACCATACCTATTCAAAATGATCTCTTCTTGCAATGAAAACTTGTAGTTTGAATGTATCCACTAACTTCCAATACCACTAAATATTTTTGTTAGATTCCAAGAGTGATCTTCTATCCAATAGATCAAAGAGTGTCCAATTGATGCTTGACTGTGAGCCAAATTGCAAATTTCAAGAGCACAAAACGCGCGAACAGTTGTAGAAAACTCATGAAAATTAGCAACAACCCTGGGAATCTAGATCTCTATTTTTTTAACAAGTGTGCACACCTGTATTTATGAGCACCCACACATGTATAAGAGTGCGTACACATACTAATGCATACACGCACAGAGACGCGCGCGTTGCTGCTTAACATTTAAAGCATTTACTCACTAACATTTATCCCATTTAATTACTAATGTTCTTCAACAATGTCTTGGTATTCACACATGTACGAGTATTTTCACAATATAGTCTTCACCACTACTTTCTTCTTAGGCCCATGGGTGCCATTATGAGGTCCTAAGTTCCTTACCTATGGCTGGTAGACGGTAAGGGAGGCCTCCAACACTGACCATTATCACCATCATAATCATCATCATAGTCATCATCATCATAATCATCATCATAATAATTGTCATCATAGTCATCATCATAGTCATCATCCTCATCATCATCATTGTCATCATCCTCGAATCAAACTTGGAATGTTTGCTTGTTATAAATAAATAACGGGATAGATAAAGCTCTATTGATAAGTCGTCAATCGTGTACTGAGAAAAATGCAAAGAGTGCTTGTGCAAGCTGACACGTCAAAATCCTAAACACGAGTTCCATGAGTAATTGAAATTGACATCTACTATCAAAAAAGAAGAAAGCATCGAGCTCTGTGGACTCTACAAAATCCTTTGTCTTTCAAATTTTATAGATGTGATGTCATAGGGGCCATGCTGTATGGAGTATCAAATGGATTACTATAAATATTGATTACTAAATCTTGAAAATGGGTGAAATCTCATTACTAAATCTTGAAAGCTGTCAAAATATTTAATACCCATATAAATGCTCATTACACTGATGGCCACACATTTTTTTGAAGATTTCTCGTACCAGATGATATGTTCTATTCTATGGACCGTACATTTGTAGACATCGATGAACAACCTTCACATGAAAATCAACTCACGAGTCACGACCACTATAGTATTGGAATTTTAATCACCCTCGTTACTTTGAAAACACCCTTTCTCAAAGGGTCATATCATTTTTTATAAGGGAGACCTTGTTGTGTAAAAACTCTACTTTCTTGGTCATATTGATTTCTTTTACGGGTAAATTATGCATTAACTAAGAAATATCAATTAAGATTCAAATATTTTTTTAAATTTATAGAAAAAAACATTAACATATTTTTAAAAAGTTTAAGTGAAAGATATAAATTTCACATTTTATGAGACTTAAGTAAAACTTAAATATTATAGATATAGATAAATAAATATTTATTTTTCAAATAAATCATCTCAACAAAGATACTATACTTTATGGATATGTTTATATAAAAATGAGATTAGTAAGAGATAAACTTTTATAAGTTCGGCATCATTTATATAATAAATTCACTATCTTCAAGAACAAAAGCTCAACTAATCAAAATCTTACCCCCTAGGACATCAGATAAGACTAAAGAGAGCACAAGATGAACCAAGATGACTTATCCCATGAGGAAATCGAGGGATAACTAATTCAGGATGAAGTATATTTTTCATCATATTAGACAAAGTGCCAAAAATGCATTCTAAAAGGAGGTTGAGCTCCTGAGCTAAGCTCAGGCTCAGCTTTCTGCACTAATATTAGGCTCAGCTTTCATCATAATCGTCGTCATCATAGTCATCCTCATCATCATCATCATAGTCTTCATCGTCATCATCATCATTGTCATCATTGTCATCATCCTCATCATCATCATCATCATCCTCATCCTTATCATCATCCTCCTCATCATCATCATCATCCTCATCCTCATCATCATCATCATCATAGTCATCATCCTCATCATCATCATTGTCATCATCATCATCACAATCATAGTCATCATCATCCTCATCATCATAATCATCGTCATCATATTCATAGTATTCATAATCATCGTTGTCGTCGTCGTTGTCATCATCATAGTCATCATAGTTATAATAATCATCATCATCGTCATCCTAATCATCCTCCTCCTCATCATCATCATTGTTCATCATCATCGTCATTCCATTGTCATCATCTGCATCATCATAATCATTCCATTGAAAATGCTTGAAAATAAAATCAAAGCAAAGTTTCAACTAAACCTATCATCATCATCATCATCATTGTTCCTTAACATCATCATCATCATCATCACCATAATTGTTCATCATTATTTTCATCGTCGTCATCATCATCATCATCGTCCTCATAATCATCGTCATCATTTTCATCATCCTCCTCATCATCATCATCATTCCATTGAAAATGCTTGAAAATAAAATCAAAGCAAAGTTTCCATTAAACCTATCATCATCATCATCATCATCATCATCATTTTCATCATCATCATCCTCATAATCATCATCATCACCATCGTCGTCCTCGTCATCATCATCATCATCCTCATCCTTATCCTCATCATCATAGTCAGTATCCTCATCATCATCATCATCATCATCATCGCCATCATCATCATCATCATCATAGTCATCATCCTCACCATCATCATTGTCATCATCATCCTCATCATCACCATCATTGTTCATCATCATCATTCCATTGCAAATGATTGAAAGTAAAATCAAAGCAAAATTTCAACTAAACCTATCATCATCATCATCATCATTGTTGTTCCTCATCATCATCATTATCATCATCATCCTCATCCTCATCATCATCATCATCATCATAATTGTCATCATCATCATCCTCATCATCATCATTGTCATCATCCTTATCATCATCACCGTCATCATCATCATCATTGTTCCTCATCATCGTTGTCATCATCATCCTCATCATCCTCATCATCATCCTCATCACCATCATTGTTCATCATCATAATCATCCTCCTCCTCCTCCTCCTCCTCCTCATCATCATCAACATCATCATCCTCATCATCGTAATCATCATCATCATCATAATCATCTTCATCATAGTCATAGTCATCGTGATCATCATCATCATCATCATCATCATCATCATCATCATCATCACCATCACCATCATTGTTCATCATCATCATCATCATCACCATCACCATCATCATCATCATCATAGTCACCATCCTCATCATCATCATTGTCATCATCCTTCTCATCATCATTCCATTGCAAATGCTTGAAAATAAAATCAAAGCAAAGTTTCAACTAAACCTATCATCATCATCATCATCATCATCCTCATCATCATCATTGTCATCATCCTTATCATCATCATCACCATCATTGTTTGTCGTCGTCGTCATCATCATCATCATCATCCTCGTCATCATCCTCATCATCATCATCATAGTCATCATCCCCATCATCGCCATTGTCATCCTCCTCCTCCTCATCATCATCATTGTTCATCATCATCGTCATGGTCATCATCATCATTCCATTGAAAATGCTTGAAAATAAAATCAAAGCAATGTTTCAACTAAACCTATCATAATCATCATCATCATCATTGTTCCTCATCATCGTCATCATCATCATCATCCTCCTCCTCATCCTCATCATCACCACCATTGTTGTCATCATTGTCATCATCATCATCCTCATCCTCATCCTCATCATCATAGTCATCATCCTCATCATCATCATTGGCATCATCTTCATCGTCATCATCACCATCATTGTTCATCATCATTGTAATCGTCATCATCATCATCATCCTCCTCATCCTCATCCTCATCCTCATCATCATCATCATAGTCATAATCCTCCTCCTCCTCCTCATCATCGCCATCCTCATCCTCATCATCATCATCATAGTCATCCTCCTCCTCCTCATCATCATCATTATTATCATCACCATCATAGTCATCATCATCCCATCATCGTCGTCTTCATTGTCATCATCATCATTATTAGCAGCAGCAGCATAGTCATCATCATTGTTCATCATCATCGTCATGGTCATCATCATCATCAACATCACCATCCTCATCATTGTAATCATCATCATCATCATCATCATAATCATTGTCATCATAGTCATAGTCATCGTGACCATCATTATTCATCATCATCGCCATCGCAATCATCATCATCATCATCATCATCATCATCCCATCATCATCATAGTCATCATCATCATCATCATCATTGTCATCCTCCTCCTCCTCCTCATCATCATTGTTCATCATCATCATTCCATTGCAAATGCTTGAAAATAAAATCAAAACAAAGTTTTAACTTAACATATGCGTGCACACATGTTTAACGCGTATGCACTTAGAAGCACGATCACGCTTCTAGTGCGTGCACGTTACGTTTTAAACTAAGCACATGCGTGATTTAAATTTAGAATTTTGGTGGGTACCTTTTTTCCAACATACGTGGTGGATGACTTGGATGCATTGGTTTTAGGTTCAGGTTGCCAAACCAAGTGGTTTGGACTATCTTATGACATAAAACATGTTTTATACCACTTCTACTATTTCGTGTATGATTTTGCATATGCCACGATTTTCCATTACTAATGAAAATTCACACACTTGTGTAACTCTGTCTGTAGATTTTGAATATGTAATTTTTATTTAAATATATTATCTGTTTCTATTTTTTATTTAATTTTAAATGGACTAACGTCAATCTAAAATAAAAGGTAGGCTATTGCATTCAGCTATAACTTTTGATTGGCTCACCTATTTAGAAAATGGAAAAGAACCCACACAAGAAGACACAAAGACCTACATCCTAAAAAAAATATCGTTCATTGACTATGTTAAGACCAAAATGTCATGGACCAATGCTCAACCTTGTCATTTTAGGGCATCACTGACTTCCTTAATTTAAAAAAAAAAATAGAACATAGATAAATATGGAAAAATAACGTTGCACTAGACACACCTGTTATCTACAACTTTATCTAATTTTTTTCACAAAATTCAACCATTTGCATACCAAACAAGTGGACCAACGCAAACATATTCATTATGTTTTGGGAAAAAATAACATACCAACCTTAGAAGAACCTCATTTTTTGGGATTTATACTTAGTTTCTATAAATAAAAGTTATATATTCCTAAAGGTATTCCGATTGTCCACGTTTCATATTCTTACGTCGTATTCCAAAAAGTTGTGTAGGTACCTCTAATATTGCTTTTTGACGTTCAGATTTGTGTTTTTCCAGAAGTCCATTGTAATGAATGCGTCATAAGTGACCAACATTAGCTTGCACCAACCCAGCTTCATTTAATTATAGAATTTTAAATTTTTTGTGATGTAAAAATGAAAATATTAACATTTTTATTTAATTAAAACATATACATTTAAGCAGTATTTTTAAGCCTTTGGAAATAAAAAACAAGAACAAGATTTTATAATTTTACATATTTTGATAGATTTCATCTCGTTATTTCTTTGAAATTAATGATTCACATAAAAATGAAAGCTAAAAAAGGATAGATAGAAATAGAGAAGTTATCATATAATTTTTACATATTTTGATAGATTTCATCTCGTTATTTCTTTGAAATTAATGAATCACATAAAAATGAAAGCCAAAAAAGGCTAGATAAAGATAGACAAGTTAGCATATACATGGATATGATTCAATTATCTTTGAAAGTCACTTGGGAAAAGATATGTGATGGATTATTATCCAAAATAACTAGCATACCCCCAAAGAGGGGGAAATGAAACACCGAAGATAACTTCGATATGTTTTAAAAATGAGAGAAACTGTGTATAGATAATATAAGTTTATGTGATGAAAGAAAGTCTAGGAAAATAAATGAAAATAAGCTACATCAAACTTCTAAATGGCCACATAAGTGAAAATAAGTTTCCTCCAAAAGGCTTGTGTACATAAAGTTTTTAAATTTGGAAACATTCGGTGAATAAATAAATGTTTTCGTCTTGATCCTTTGAATTCCAATGGAATCTTGAACTATACCTAGCTAGGACGTGGAGAGACTATACCTTTCAAATTGAAACTTGAACTATGTAAGACATCAAAATTTATGCAGATCATAATTTGCACAATAGACACCATTTTTCATGTCGGCCATTCGCATGGGTCCTCTATAATCTCATGTATTGAAGATCATTAAATGGCCAAATAAGGTTCACAGGTGAAGAAAATATTTTGTTTCAAGTTTTTAATTTCCCAAGTCAATCTTCGTATTAAATATCGATAGTATATAGTGAGGATGTCCATTAGTAGCTGGTTGTCCAATTTTCATGAAGCAATGGATGCAGAAGCCAACCCCCTTCTGCACACATGTTGTAGCTCAAGGAGCACAAGTTTTGATAGACATAACAATTCCATTGAATTTCTTTTTCCTTTTCTCTTCACTACATGTAACGGCAAAGGCATGATGCCCTTCACTCCTTGTGGATCACAATGGAATGTGGAGGCCCTCTGAGTCGTAAACTTCAATATATGAAACTGAAAATTACAATTCAGTGAACACAATGTCATTTTCTTATTGTTACATTTATTTGCAAAATAACTAATATAAATATGACCACTCATTAGACTCCCATAAACCTTTTTTCACCTTCATATTCGCATAAGTTTTTCTTTATTTTTCAAGTTCTGTAACTTCGGTTAGCTCCATTAGTAGAGCTCATTGCCATATAAAACTTTTTTAAAAACCATGGTGGCAGCCTGGGCTATTGATTTTTTAAATCCCAACTAACCTTCAAATCACCCACTTGTTTTCAAGATAAAAAAAGAAAAAACCCCACCCGTGAGCATTACTTATATAATATTCTATTAACATAAATTCTAATTATAGAAAAAAATCTAAAAGACTTGTAATTATTTAAAATAATTATATACTAACTTCATATATTTAAACCAAATCTATAATTTTAATATTAAAGTGTGATTAATTTTCTTCAATCACAATTTCTCAACTCTGTTTGTACCATTTGTACATGTTCTTTTGTAATATTTGAGTACTAGGAACGTGTTTTTCACGTTCAAGGATACTGTATTGGCTTCACACATAGGCAATATGTTGTACACATTATGCACCTCATGGTTGTTATTATTGTATTGCTAAATCTTTTGCAGATGTTTGTGCAGTCGAACAACTCCCACAACCTTGGGGTAAAGTCTCGAGAGAAAATGTGGCTAAGTTACACCATAGTTGGTAACATTGACATCAGTTGGTAACAAGGGCTACATTGAACTATTGTTGTTGAACTCACATGGCTAGTGTTTAAACTCACTGGCTACTATGTATACACACTTCACAACTACATGACACCTGGTTATGTACAAAACAAAGTTGGGCTCAACTCGACCCATGTAAGGTTCCATTGGGATACTAGATTGTTGAGAGAACCCTAACCAAAATCATCCTTTTTATATGTGTGGACCTACATAGTTGTGTTTCAGATAATATGCATGAAAACCAAGTTTCCCATGGAAACTATGGAAGTAAACGGTTGGAATGATACAAATATGTATGACAAACTATGAAAGTTGGCTAAGAGATGTTGTTGAGAGTTCTTCGCCTATCAACTTTGGGGTTGAACAGAAATCATCATTACAACAATCTTTTGTAAGTATCGATGCTGAACGAACCCAGGCGTTATCCTGTTGTGGGAATCAGAAAAAAATTATTTTACATGTAGCAGAGTAATAAATGTTGTGGATGCAGCATTGTGAGCCATTGGATCTCAAACAAGTTGAGATCCAATGGCCCACAGTTCTATCCTGGCAGCATTTATTACTTTAAGGCATGTTGAATATTGTTCGCCATGGGAATCAGGATCGTTCTTTGCGTTTTGGGAGAATGGTACATCGAGATGCTTGCAGATTCCCCAGACAAACCATTGTGTTGGAGCGCTTTGGAGGGATCTAGACGGTAGTAACTCAATAAAAATATGTGATATTTTTCTCATTTATAATTTATTTGTCGATCGCATGTTTTATAGTAACGACTAACGAGATACACTTCGGACACTAGACTTCTTTTATTATTAATTTGGTTATCTGTGTTGATGTAGGTATCCAAGCGAGCATGATATTTGACCACGGATTGAAGTCACGACATGACCATTGGCTGGAAAATTGAAAACACATATAATATGACTCTATTGGAATTGAACTCATTACCTTTCGCAAGAAAATTTTCATAGGAAATCAGTCTATGGGAATTGAATTTCTATGTATGATGCGTAACTATTGAAGCACGAATCAATTTGAGAGAGGCATACATAAGTCCCAAGCCTAACTTTTCTTTTTTTATTCTCAAGTTATAAGGGCATAAGAGACTTAATACAATACTTAAAAGGAGAGATTGAACATCCTTCTTGCTTCATGACTGGGGGAGTCTTTGATCGAATATCCTGCAAATCAGAACTGTGGGACAACACCACTTTTTAGGGCCAGTCATTTCAATTCTGTGTGTAATAGATAGTACTAAGTTCCTTTTCTCGAGGTTCAGTCTCTTTGTTCATCCCCCTGGATAAATAGGGGATATTTAAGGTTGAGCCTCCCTTCTTGTTTCTAAATTCCTCATAAGGGTTGGATTCTAACATCAACAGAAAGTGAAGTTCAATCGAATAAAAATGGCCATTGATGTCATGGAAAACCAATGGCTGATATGGATAATTCAAAGGGGTTACTGGTCTGGATAATTTACAAAGGAAATCACAATGATTACCATTTGGAAAATTGCAAACGAATATAATATATTGAAGTCGTTTGGAAAATTGCAAACGAATATAATAGGAATTTGAATGCAAATTGCAAACGCATATGATAAGACTCTATGGGAATTGAACTGATGACCTATGAGTGAAAATTGCAAACACATATAATAGGATTCTGTGGGAATTGACCTGATGACCTCTAAGTTACCATTTATTCTTGTATGACCTCTACTCCCTTCAGTCAAATTTTAACAACCTTTACATACTCGCCCTATTATGCTCGGGATTTTATGCTGAGTCAAGAATCCCTTCTGCCAGAGTCTTTCAATTACCCTCGCCGTATCAAATTCTAGGATATTTAGAATGATATAAATTTTCCTATGGGGAACAGGACCTCTACAAATCACTTGTGTTACGCCTAATTTGGCTAGGCTGAATATATCGGGGCGTACTATGTTGCTGTCCTACGGGGAGCTAATAGTAAGAAGAGTTAAAACGCCTTTCAATCGTGCAAAATTAAATAATGTGGCTTCATGAATCCATCTTTTTAGTGATTGATTCTCGAAATGATGCACATAGAGAGACTGTAGATTGAGATCTGGATTGTTCCGTAGTTGATGGAAAGGTCGTGTTGTAGGCCCACCCAGGTGATAGGTTATTCTAATCCTCTAACTATAAATTTCAAACGGATACAATATGAAGCTATGAAAGTTGAACTAAACTGATGGTCATTGGGTGGAAAATTACAAATGCATATAAATAGGCCTCTATGGGAATTGAAGTCATGGTTACAAATGACATTTGCAAAACAGATAAAGAACCAAACAAAATAACACTCACAAGAAAAGAGGAGCAGATTTCAGCCATGGCAATGGCAACGAGACCACAATCCATTGGAAATGGTAACAAGACCACAATCCATCCCCAAACAAGAGGCGCGGGCCCAACAGCCTGAATACTCAACCCATAGAGTGGCGTTATTCAGTGAACAACGTCGTTGTGGATAATGTAATTGTAGTGCCTTGAACAATCTCTGCACACAAAATTAATTAAACGATGGATAGGGGGTGGCTCCTCATAGGTCGTCGACAGACGACGAAATCTGGAAGAGGACCGTCCCCTTAATAACACCTTTGGTGTAACTAGTTTTAAATGGAATATTTCAATAATGACTGTTCCAAGAGGTGCCTCCCACTAAATAAGGGAACACCAAAGGCAATTGGTTGAATACATAAACTGAGGAACAACATTTTTCTTCCAATGCTTGTGCCATTTCCTTCACCACAGCATGTTAACTTGCACTAATGAATTTGGTGTTGTCACTTTATGGTTTTCAACATTTTGGTTATATATATATATAAGTTAGAGAAGCCAAGGTGGAATATTTGATTTGTTATATATAGATAGATAGATAGATATATAATAAGTTAGTGAAGCCAAGGTAGAATATTTGATTTGTCTATTTTGACTTACTATATGAGAGAGTAATATAAAAACTAGACTTGTTTATTTAAGTTTCTTTTATATTTTATTGTCTTGAAAAGTCTCAAGAGTATAATTTCTATTGGCGTATATATCTTAGAATTTTGGGGTGGGCTACCATTTATGTTTTTTCATTTACGGACAAGAATGAGACAAGTGTACTGTTCAGGTTGATTCTATGGACGTCATCCAAAATTAATAATTAATAATTTCAAAAAAATAAAGCATAGATTAATTAACATGTGATAAGTACAGTTAGTTATGGTTGTAAAAATTAAAATTAATCTTCAACTATTCGATTATTAAATACAACTACAAGCTTAAATCCATCGATTATTAGATACAACTATTGGATAACTAAATTAGCTTCACTATTAGATACAACTATTTGATTAACTTCAATGATTCTACAACTATTAGCTTAACTTCAGGGTTAGTGCAAGAAGATGAGGGACCTTTTATATGCAATCCTAGTTTTCAAAAACAAGATCATGTTACATAAAAATACAACGTGTTTCTTCTATATAACACTTGCTATTGTTCAAACCGAACCTGACATGTCATGGGACATGTAGGATAGGAAAACATATCGCATACGCGTTATATAACTACAAAATGTGTACGTGATATGTAGTTACAAAATGTGTATGCGATTTGTAAAATTAAGATTAATTTATATAGACAGTCTTGAAACCCGCGGCCTATTCTACAAATCAGGAATGCAAAAACCAACAGCGAATTGGGTGCCGTGGATTGTTGGAGGAGCCGATTTAGTAGGAGGGGAGGAAAATCCATTAGTGAATTAACATCTAATCAGGTAATTCAATCGCCCACAGCATTCTTTTTTGTCAATTCTAAACCTAGAATACTGTTTTTTAATAGTGTAAAACAACCAAATTTTGTATTATTTAGCAAATTGGAAATAACCGAGTCACTAATTAAATTCACCTCTCCCTCAAACAAGATGAGTGAATAATTACAATGAATTCATTTTCAAGAACTCAAAAATTCCTAATGCAACCAAAAATTGAAAAATATAGAACTCCTCCCTTTATACAATGTATCCATCCACATGAAACCCAAATTTCCAACCCTCAAAGGACATTTCCCCATGATACTAATTGAATAAGTTTCCTCAAAAATGTCCATAACAAGATGAAATGCATGTGCACAAGCATGAATAGAAAACATGCATAACCAATTAGTAAATTGGTTTCTCAAAATTTCATCACAATCATTTGTCCATGAACATAATCAAAATTTCATCACAAGTGTATGTAGTTATACATTGCCTCTTATTTAAGCACCCTCAACTAAATGCCAAAACATATTAACAAAGTGCCTCTCGGGCCTGCCCTTTGAAACATAAAACAATTTATTATATAAAATCAACAATATATATAAACACATAGTTAAAACTAGTAACTATGACTAGTTTTATTCCTTCCTCCAGTTTTAGCAGCCACCACCATTTTTCCACTAAAATATTTGCACTTCTTGGTTATAGCACCCACCTCATTTGTGTTTTAATTATACCTTCCTAGGCACTTTTCTCTTCTTCTGTGCATATGACTTACCCTCCGTGCCCCTGGCCTTATCGTAATGACAAAAAAGTTGAAATATACGAAGCTTCTCATTGTGATATCGAATTACAAGTCAACACGTCCTGACACCCCCATACAACCCTGGTATTCATTAGGGGACTAGTGCTAATTGATTAAATGTCATTACATAAACTAAATAGAACTTGAATTATGCTTCTTTTATCCTATAAACATAATAAAGCAAATTAGAAACACGTGAGACCCTAGGTCTCCCTAAGATCCCTTGACCTAGCAAAGACATAAATGACTTTACTCAAACAGTCTATGCCCCTGCATCACTAGGTTTATCAACCATTTTTTAAAGTAGCAAAAAAAATGGGTAATATATTTTTACATGTCGAGTCTCTAATCTCATCTACAACCAATTGTATTCCAGTCCACAAATTATCCATTTTTCCATGTAACTTTTGGTTGGTTTCCATGTTTATACAACAATGGAAATGGTGAACACCCATGAACTACCTAGAGTGTTCCGTGAGAGTGTTCTCAACCATGATCGAGTCAATTATATTTAGAGGATATGGTGGTAGCCCTGTATCACCCCTTTTCTTGCCTCACATGTCCTAATAGTCCCTTGCCCCTTTCTTTTACATATCCAAGGGACATAAAGGCCAAAACATGTCAAAATAGCACTCCTAAATTCAAAGAATTTTAAACCCAAGTGTGCATGGAAAAGTCACCAATGAGAGTTAAGAAGTTCCTTAACTTCTAGAAAGAAGTTAAACAAAACTTACTATTAAATTGTTAAATGTTTAATTTTAAGTTTTAAATGTATGTAAGTGAATGCCATTAAATTTCTTACTTGATTTTGATTTAATTTACTTTTTCAATTTTGAAGAGACGTCATTATATACCATGTATATGTTTCTAATGATTTTCTTATTGATGTTTTTATTGCAGTTGTGGCTATGGACACAAATGCTAAAATACTGATTGAGCTTGCCCACTTGAGAGGACTTAGTACTGCTTTTAGTGGTGGTGATAGGATCCGTCGTTCACTTGCATCCACTTTGGATGCAATTGTTGAGACTATTTCATTGTCAAGCAACATACTATATGATGTTACATCATATAGAGAAAGAAAAAGACAAGAGTACACTGATGGGCTTGACTACAATGCAATAAAAAAGTTGAAAATAAGCAAAGAGCATATATATTCATTGTTTAGGGACCCTCGCATGGGGAAAATCTCAAATACAAATAGGCCTCATATATCTATTGAGTGGTGCACATTTCATCCATTTGTTGATAACTAGATGGAAAGATGGTATATAGTTTTTGATATGCCACCACATAACAACAGGGAAATCCCCCTGTATTTCCTTCGGAAGATGTATGCAAAGTTCGTGTTGGGTAAACACAAACTATTTTGATATATTGTAGTTTCAGGGGATCAATGGGGGGATGCCCCAAAACCTGTTGAAAAGTCAACAAGAAACATGTGTCTAATTTACTTTTCCCTTAATTAAATTAGACAATAACTATTAGTCTATTATCTCGTTCATAACTGAGTGATT
>LPNX010541942.1:846450-945463 GCA_001517045.1 Pseudotsuga menziesii | reverse complement strand
AGTCATTCTCTGCTCTGCAAGGCCATGCCACGCCACTTCTTGCCAATGCCATGCCACGCTGGGGTTTTAAATGTTTAAATCGGAGGTTTATTTGCTTATCCTTTCGTCGTTGCGGAAAGATAATTGGCTTCAGTCTCGATATTCTTTTCCGATGCATTTTCCTTAGTCGGCTAAATATTTGGTTTCGTGTCGGAACATTTTGTTCTTTCAATCTTTGTCGTTGCGGCTCCATAATGGCTAACCATCCGACTCATAACGTTTCCGACACCAATAGACCTACCGCGGAGCCCGTAGTCTTTCGTCTTCCGCCGTTGCGACTGCATAATGTGCTAACCATCCGACTCATAAAGTTTCCAACGCTGATAAACCTACCACGGAGCCCGTAGTCTTCCGTCTTCCGCCGTTGCAACTGCATAATGTGCTAACCATCCGACTCATAAAGTTTTCGACGCCGATAGACCTACCGCGGAGCCCGTGGTCTTTCCGTCTTTCGCCGTTGCGGCTCCCAAAAGCCTTTATACCTCCGCCGTTGCGGCTCCCGAAAGCCTTTATACCTCCGTTGTTGCGGCTCCCGTTCCACTCCGACTTCCAATGTTTCGAAGCTCCGGCGTTGCGGCTCCCGTTCCGCTTTTCGCTCCGACGTTGCGGCTGCAAATGAGACTATTCTTCCGCTCGCCGATATTTTTGTTTGCCGCGTTGTCGCCGATCCTTGTGTTGTGGGCTTCCACCATTGTGGATGAAGAAGCCACTACCCTTCCGCCGTTGCGGATGAAGAATCGCCATCTTTCCAGCCGCTTTGTTTCAGATCCTGCCCATTATGTATAGTGTGATCAAATTATTCATTTAAAACTCTGTTTTATATATGTGAATCGCTGTATAGATGTAACACTTGATCGTTTTCTTCCTTATGTTTCATTTATTTGAATGTATAATAAAATCCTCTGTTGTAGTGAACTGTGTAATCATCCTTTTCAATATGCGGGTATTCTGTGCAACATTTAGAGCTTTGACATTGTTCTCATCTGTGGCTGTAACATTAACATTTGCTTCATTACTATTGTGACTTCCTTTGATTCATCCTGCTGTGGCTTTGCCTGTGAGTGAAACATTCAAAGTTTGGCATATGGCAACATTTAGACTGTGTAGAAAAACTGGCTAACATATTGTACCGAGTTCTGAAACCTTGAAACAAAAGTTTGGATCCAAAAGATTAAGTTTTCATTCAAAAGATTAATAATATTTTTATACTCAATGAATTTAAATTTAAATACAAAAGATAAATAATAGTTTTATACTCAATGAATTTAAATTTAAATATAAAAGATTAATAATATTTTTATATTTAATTAATATAACTATAGTATTTTTGTCTTTTAAAAAAATAAAAAATAAAACTCTTTTCATTATTAAAAAAATAAACTATGTATAAATATACATATTTATTTTCCTATTAAAACAATCTTTAATTACTAAAAAATACTCTATTCAAAATCTGTATTACTTAACTCAAATTTAAAAATAAAAGTCCGTATTACTTAACTCAAATTTAAAAATAAAAGTCGGTATTACTTAACTCAAATTTAAAAATAAATAAGTACAAATACATTTTACTTAACCAAGAAAGAAGAAAGATTGGGGTCATTTTACATAAACTCAAATTTAAAAATAAGTAAATAATAAATAATAATAATAATCTATTTTTAAGGTCACCGCCAAGCGAGACACCAAATTGGTGTATGAGACCCCCTTGTTTGTGGGACAAGGGACCCCCCTCTACGCAGCGATTTAACTGCTAAAGTCTACAGAGGTGTACATACACTACCCCCCTCTGGATTTGAACCCGTGACCTCCTAAGAGGAAACACATGCTCTTAACCATTAAGCCCACTCATGCTGTACATTGTAAATGCAAATACATTGTGACGATTTGGCTACTATTTAAATTAAATCATATTACTTAATTAAATTAGAGCGAAAGTTGATTTTGCGAGAACTTGAAAACTCCATTCTGCTTACGAGTTCTTATACTGATGAACTCGTAAGCTTGTCTTAGAGTGCAAGCTTCGTCCTCTATGTCTGTGCATCTACTTGACGGTGAGAACCCTTGATGCCTAAGTCTACTTACATTTCAAAATCATTCTTATATCCCTATGGGTTGTCCCTGCAAAGCGCACACTAAGCTAGTCCTCAACGTGTGTTGTGGTCGGTCCCATGTAGAGAAAGGGAGAAAGGGGAGAGACTCCAAGAATAATCTATTAAGTGAAAAGAAGTTAATGGGTACACCGAGGTGAAGGGGAAGGAGGCTAGGGAAAGAACTCTAGGCACTTCAGTCATCTAGTTCGTTTGCATGGGTTGACTCTCAAAATGAGGATTTTAGTTATATATCTTTAGAGAAAGGGAAGAGACCCCAAGAATAATCCATTACGTGAAAAGAAGTAAATGGGTACAGTGAGGTGAAGGGGAAGGAGGCTAGGGAAAGAACCCTAGCCACTCTAACCACCTAGTTCGTTTCCACGGGTACACTCTCAATCAGTTATAAGCTACACTTTCTTCCATTGGTATTTATCGCACTCTTATATGTTGTATTTGTCGTTTTTTATTGAAAACCTATCCTACTGATGTTGTCCACTTGCATCTCATAAAGTTGTATGTTGATGGAGTTTTATTATGTAAGGCACTCTCATGTCAAATGAGCAATATGGTTCAAAGTTATTTTAATACATTTTTGGATTGTGATATTTTTTCTGTCGAAAAAAAAATGTATTGTTTTACTTGTATATTATGTTTTGATTATGCAATAAACTTTGGAACTTGGATGGTATAAAAAATCCTATAGAAAAACACATGTAACAAAACTTAGTTTTTAGGACCTCTCAATGCTCTATATGTTTGAATGATTATTCAACTATTGATCATATACCCATTTCATGCCATTCCCTACCATTAAGCAAGATGCAACAACCTTCTTTTGTGGATGATTAGATATTAAGATCAAACATTATGGGATTATGGATTAGAGTGTTGGGAGTTGGTTAATAATTTAAGACAAAGCATGGTTAATTAATTAGGAAGTAGGATTCAAGTTAAATGCTAGATGTGTAAGTTAGTGGTTATGGGTTACATTAAGTTAAGAGTAATTGGATTAATATGTTGTGAGATAGGATTAGAGGGTTGGTGTAACATACATAATAATAATAAACAACAATAAAATAAAAATTATATTAAATAAAAATTACATTAAATAATAATCATAATAATTAATGATTAATGATTAACGAAATGACACATCCTATCTAAAAGACATGACCTATTGAAAGGACAACAGTTATCATTGTGACTAGCCAATGTTATAGGCACATCGTAACATGGTCATTGTATATCATTCATCATTCATTTTAATATATATTTATTGTCATGTGTGGATTATTGTTACCTAGCCTATTTAAGGTGGTTATTTACTATATCAATAAGAACGGTTTATCATATTGGCATCAATCTTTGTGATGATATAGCCTTTGGTCATATTTCTTAGCAAACATTGCTTGATTTGGCTATTGACCACACCCTCACATATTTTCAGAGTTTCTTTGACCTATAGGATCTTCAACCATGAACTAGCCCTTGGTCATTAACGATTTAAAAACCTGTGGAAATTGTTTTGTCCAATACAGTGGTAAAAGCAAGGAACCCTAAGAGTGCCTATTCTAATGTTATTGGGAGTAACCACCTGCAATATATTAAGACAAAAGGGATTCTGAGACTATAACAGTTTTACAAAGGAAGGCTAAAACGAATACATAGGAAAATAAATCATTGGGAAGAATTATTATATGTCGTTGATATCATTTTGAAAGTGTTCGATCCTAGCACCGTCGCCTTTAATTGCTAAGATATATCGTTGGGTTAATAACATAAATAATCTAGTCTTGCAAGTAAATTGTGATATCGTGTAGATTAGGGAAATAATTCTCTTGACGATTTCTCACTAGATGAAATAAGCATAAATCACACCATTCTTATGAGTTAAGGTGAAATCAACTACAAGGGATGTAGGTGCAAGAGGGTTTTTTTTTTACCTAGGAGGAAATGAAATGTTCAACTTCGCATGGGGTCTGGGCAGGAGTACCAACAATCAAGCAAAGTGGGCAGCCTTAACACAAGGAATATAAGTTATGGCCAACATGAGGGTTGGGAACTTTCAAGTATTCGGGGACTCAAGGATAGTCATACAAAGGATGAGGAGAATGCAGGAACAAAAAGAGAAAGTGGTTGGGAGAGACCAAAAAAGAGTAATGGACTTTATCTCATACATCTCCAAGATTCAATTATTTCATGTTAGAAGGAAGAATAATAAGACTGGAGATAAGCTATGCAATAAGGGAACTCGTCTAAATAAGGGGGAAATAAGCATCAACCACTCTCCACCTACTAATAAATGGATTCATTGTCTCCATGGTCAGTAGAGAGCATAACGCTCACTTGCAAAAGAGAAATGTATAGTCAAAAAGGAAAATATTATGAAGTCGGTGCATCAGTCGGGCTAATCCTTGCCAAACTACTCCATGGTGAGGTGTCACCACAAGACCTTGCATGGCAGTGACAGTGGTTGGAGGTATTCTCAAAGAGACGGGACCTAATGAGCATTAAAAGCTCATGGTTGAAAAGGTCTTTTCCCATCCACCTTCCGTTATTTGGCACAATTGAGAAGGCAGGGGCGATGAATAAGGACAAGGTTTCACATTATTCAAGGTATGAATTCTTGAGAAAGCTCGAGAATGATTTCAATGCTCTTTGTATCTCCGAGAGTGTGAGAAGGCCTTGGATAATAAGCAAGGGGAGCAACTCTAAGAAATATTTGGGTCCTGTAGCTATGGATTTCAAGAATGAAGCTTTGGAATGTCTGATGAATGAAACTATGCAGCTGAAGAGTTTTATGGTAGATTACAAGAAAATTCTTAGATGCGTGTTCGAAGTTTCCATGGTTGTGCTTGATGTGAACATGAAATTATAGGTATACTTTTTGGGCAACGCCTCTTGCATGGAGCATATAGAAGGTCATAGTAGAGTTCAACATTGAGAAGTGGAAGATATTCAAAGCAAATTGCAGGAGATGGAGTGTTTCCAGGAAACCGGGTTTGAGGAGCTGATGGTGCACACATGCATTTACAAGGGGCGCGGTGGGGGGGGCTTCCAACAAAAAGGCTACCTTCATGAAAACCACACCATAATTCTTCGAAGACATTAGGTAGGTGGAGTACATGATGATGGATGTGGCCGATCCCTCATGGTCCGCGATGGGACGCAGATGTATCCATTATCTTCCAACTCCCACAGTTGCAAATCTTATTATGTCAAGCAATGATACATGCTCTACACAGAGGATGATGGTATGCAATTTTCTCAAGGTCAATGAATGATGCTCAGGTTCCCCCTTACCACCATGATTCTCTGGGTTCTATTGTTTATTTGCATAACTTTTTTTAGCATGGCTTTTGTCACACAGTTATATTTGTTCCCATAGCTAAACAACTTGCCTTGGTACTTTTAGAAATTTCGGTCACCACTCTTGTTATTTCTCCTTTTTCTTTGAATTCTCATGGAAAAGCTTATGGTTTCAAAAAGCTTATTATAACTTCACTTGACTACAAGGTCTAGGTGGGTTTCCTTTCACGATTCCCAAACTTGAATCATGGGATTGGATATGTAATCTTTTTTTTATTGTGATATAATTTCTTGCTTACAGTAAAAGGTTTTAATAAAATTAAAATTTTAAAAAAAGGTCGAAGGTGTGTTACACACCTAAATGTCACATTTAACTATCATCCCTAAGTGTCTTACTTTGTTCACCATGAAAATGTGATTGTTATGCTCCCTAGGCATGTTAAAAAGGAAAACCTAATTCTATTATGGTCCCTAGCCATGTTGGAAAGATAAATCCATCATTAGGAGGTTTAAATATCATCATTTAGACCTTGTTTTATGCCTCCTTTCTAGGTTCATTGCCCCCCTTCCTTGTATAGAGAGAGGTGACCTCCAGTCTTGTTCTAGATAGAGATGACATCCTACTTCATCTCTCTATAACTAGTGTTGAGGGATTGATGACTTTGGTTTCTCTAGTTAGTCTTGGATTTAGGACCTAGATTTAGAATCAGATTGAATTGGTCGATTCCATGCATTGAGTCCTTCTTGTCTTTCCATTCTAAGAAGGCTATTATTCCTTGATCCAAGATATCCTCTCTTGATCCAACCTTCTCTCTATAGTTGTTGAGCCTCCAAGCTATAAATGAAGGTCAATTTTTGGAAAGGGGCAATGGGTAGAATGCTTGAAGGCATCAAACTTATGGTTGTGTGACTCTCAAGGGGCTTGGAGAGAGAGCTTGGAGGAGCTGCAATGAGATCAAGATGATGGATGTAAGTGCTTATTTATTGCTTTCAATTAATATCAAACTTGGCCTATTTCTCCCATATTTGTATTCTTCGTGGCATATATGTCTATGTTGTTGCATTTAAGATATATAGGTCCATTCTTATGCCTAAAATATATATTAAAGAAGGAAGAAAGGTTTTTTTTAGTTCTTGCATATCTTTTTAACATTGAGACCTTGGGCATTAAGTTCAAAAGTTGGAGTATTTAGGATAACCGACGAAAAATATCGATTATCTACTTCTTTCTATCTTATTCCATTCTTGCTTTGTTGTGTGCATATATGATAGACCTAAGAGAAAAGTAGTAAACAATTTGTTATTCTCTATCTTGGGTCAGGGAAGTATTGGTCCAAGATAATTTTAGCTTGTCCGCAGGGTAAATATTCTACAACATAAATTGGCAACTCCAATAAGGATCT
The DNA here is from genome assembly GCA_001517045.1 of Pseudotsuga menziesii. Taxonomy (NCBI): domain Eukaryota; kingdom Viridiplantae; phylum Streptophyta; class Pinopsida; order Pinales; family Pinaceae; genus Pseudotsuga; species Pseudotsuga menziesii. The sequence goes on along the minus strand of LPNX010541942.1, from coordinate 938,619 downwards.
TCCCTAGAATTTTCCAAATTTTTATCTCTTTGTTTGTCACTTGATTTCTTCAAGTTTGTATGCTTTCTTTTCGCTCTTATGTTCCCTTTGGAAGCATTTGAAAGTTCATTGAGCCAAGGACCTGACCCCCTTTCAGATCTAATCAAAATTAGTCTTTCTTTTCATTTTCCTATACCTCATCTCTCCCTTCTTATAGAAGGCTATAGGGTGATGACCTTGCTTCAGCTCTCCCTGCTATTGTATTGGAGGGTGATGACATTCAAGTCATCTCTTGTAAGGTGACAGGAACAACAACCTTTTGTTTGGGTGATTTTTGACCTCCCCTTGCTTTGGTGTTTCATGGTTTTTTGTTTTAGAACTTTGCATTGGAACTTTTGTTGCTTGGTTAAAAGCCTTGTTTGCTTTTTGATTGAGTAAATGCCTTTGTTTTTTTATCTATTTCTACATTTTCTTTCTCTTATCAATTGTCAAATGCATGATACTGCTTGAGGCTAACTTGATCCTTTGGTTCAATTCACGCCACTTCCAACTTGATCACTTTTGTTTCTGAGTGTTCAGACCTCTAAAATTCCGACCTTTAATCCTTTCAACCCTTTTTTGTTGATTGTGGAATCTCTTTTGTTGATTTAAGAGATGAAATACTTTGTGTAAAGCCTATTTTACTTGAATTCTTGGTTCTTGTTTTCTTTAGTGAATATCCATCCTTTACAAGTTTCTTAGTCTTCTTGTCACTAGCATTTGAGTTCATTCATTTGAATTGAAAACGAAAATCAAAAGAATATTATATTTCAATTTTTTTCATGCATTTTAAATCATTTGAAAAACAAAAAACAAAGAAATTTTTGCATAAATCATTTGCATTAGTCTAGTTTTTTTGTCTTCCTGAAAAAGAGCTTGCCTTGCATTTGCTTGGATTTCGAAAATATTTTTTACATAGTTTAACATTTTCTCTTTAATAAAGGAAAAGCAAAATCTTAGACTATGTTTAGGCATTCATTTCCATTTGAAACAAAAGATAAATCCTCTCCCTCTTGTAGATAGAATTCATTGAAAAGCAAATCAATGCATTCCATCTTCTTGCATGTTTTGGAGTCAAGTCAAAACATCACTAGTCTCGTTCCTGCCTACCCTACTGAGTAAAAAACATCCACTAAAATTAATCAACGTATTTAATAAAATTGATTAGACATTTTTATTTGTAGCACACTCACAGTAGTGTAGGAATAAGGCTTTTGGACTAGGAAAGTGAGTAAAATGTCCAAAGCTTCTAAACAAGACCGTAGAACACTAGGGAGTGCAGAATAAAGTAGTAGCAACTGATTTGGTTGGAAATATCCTCTCAAACAGGAGTCAAACACGAGGTCAAACAAAGGGATCGGTTGAGATTTCCCCTCTTCCATTCACCTAGTGGGGCTATTGTAAGTTTGGGAGTTAGAAGAACTGATAGATCCTCTGGGTGATGCCTTTTCTTATTAGATTCGGGTCACGAATGTGTGTCCAACATACACATGCCCATTTTCTAGTATTGACTGTCAATTGTACCCACCCAACCATATGTTGTGAATTGGTGGACTTAGTATCCTTTCCTAGGTTTCTACATAAGTGACTATGAGGGGGATTCCTTCTACAAAGAAGGTGCCTTAGAGTTCCTTGGACGGGTGTTCAATCGTCGTTTTAGCGATTCGGGATGGTATTTTCCTACAGACACTTACTTGCACCTTGGGGGATTGATATAGTAAGATTATCATAACTGTTGCTCATATCTTTGCCAACAACTTGATATCACATCTTCGGAAGATCCCTTTATCCATTGTTGGCTTGGATGATTATCTTTAGTTCCTTTTTAGGGGTGTTTTCTTCCCAAATTCATAGTTGGCCTCAGGAATTGTTCTTTTTATTACATTTTAATCGTGGTCAACCAAGGTCTGTGAATATCTCATAGAATGCAAGGGTTGGACCTTGAGGATCAGGAAACTCCACCATCACAACATTCACACCACTCCTTCAACGAAGGAACCATTCAAAAAGAAATTCCTTCTAAATTTGGATGTGTAGATCCCCTCAATGATCAACCAAAAGGGGAAATTGAAACCATTGCGAAAGGCCTCGTCCCTCTTACTAATCACCCTTTTACCAGGATTTCTGATCTGATACTCATAGAATTGGCATCTTTTAGATATTTTGACGCTTTTTCGTCTTTTCGTTTGTCACCCAATGCACATAGTAGGTGATCTTTAGTCACGACGATGACACCAGACAACTCTACTGATAGGTTTGTGGTATCCCCCCTTCTTTCTACAACCACTGTGGTTGATCCTACGGTAGCCACTTTGGCCCACGCCACTGATACTAATGCTTCTCCTTTATAAAAACTTCATTGGCCTAGAACATCCCTCAAATAGGTCAAGTGAATATGAACTTACCACGTATGTGCACAAATCCTGTCGTGTTTGACCCAAATTACATTCCTACCACTAGAATCATGTCCATGCCTACACCAAGTGATTTACTTGGTGGTATTATATTGCATCCTTCTAGTCAAGTGGCCCATAGTGCTACCGCAATGGATCTTATCATGAGTAGTTTTGTTCTCCCCTCTCTCGCTCAAGTAAGCAATACTATGACATTTACACAAATCGACCCACTAATTCACATGATGATTCCAACAGGGAGCACATCTATGCCTTATGTTGGGGGGGGGGGGGGGGGGCTCTTCCTATGGGGAAAACTCTAACTGGGGAACAATGGACCACTTGGGGACCATACCTTACTGAGAACTGGACACATAATGGGGGGAAATCCTTCCAGGAAGGACCCTCCACTTTTGTTAATACTGGACTTTGTGTTGGATTACCATACCCCGAAGATTTGACTACTCTATCTGGCCAAATGAACCCAGTTGGCATCCCTCCACAAGGAAATCCACCACCATAGCCCTAGTATATGGGAGGGACATTAGGTTGCAATATGTCACCCTAACCAACCTATGGTCCTATAGGTATTATGATGCCACATCTATATTACCACTATCCACAAGCAAACCGACAACTCCCATTCTTGGCTATGTTGGTTTTTCCTGATTTGTTGCATTTAACTAATGATCCCATTCAACATGCCCCACATTAGATACACATCCTACCAAGGTACCCTCAAACATCCCAAAATTTGGCAGGAAACTTGGAGAAGGCCCCGATAACCATGTGATGACTTTCCATCTTTAGTGTTCTTCAAACTCTTTGACAATTCCATCCATTTATGAATTTTCCAGAGAAATATTACGGGTTCCACATCCAAATAATACATTGAGTTGCCACAACAGTTCTTTGGCAATTTCAATCCGATTGACATGGAATTCCTAACTCACTTCTAGCTTCCCATACGATATGGGATTGGTACTGAGATTTTGACCTCACTCCTGCAATCGACCTCCACTCACATCTCTAATCATATTCATGAGTGGAAATGGTGGTGAGGGTTAATTAAAGCCACCATTTCAAACTAAATCTTGGTAGATTGGTTGACGAATTCATTATTTCCAACCATTGCTTTAGATGTTTCTATGGGAGGTGTTATCACATAAGAGAAAGAAATTGATCATGCTCAATATATGGATTTAGTATATTCCCAATCTAGTATGATTTATGATCTGATCCCTAATGCTCCCCATTCTTCAAATGATCCATCAACACTAGTTGTGGAATCCCATGCGGATGTTGTGGTAGGTTCTATTAAAACTCATTCTATGACCCAATCATCTGGGAAACTAGGCCAACTGGGCTCTACCCCTGCTTCATCACAAACTAGTCCCAACCCCAAAGCCGCACCTTCTGCTACACAATCCTCCGAGATGAATACAGTTCAATCAAATTCATCTCAACAATCCATAGGTAAGAAGAAAAACAAAAGTAAATCTAAAAAATATTTGAACCAATGGGAGAATAACAAACCCTAATAACCAACCAAAAAATCAAAACCAAAACGAAAGGTGAAGTTTTTATGCTTAACCTTAGAAGAAGGATTGTCCTTGTCGTGAAGAATTCATTAAATTTATGAAAGGAAACTTCCAACATACAGTGTTAACTGACCCTTTCCCACCATAGTAGCAACAAATGGTTGCTCAAAATCATACCCCTCCGCAAGGAGGTAGTGCAAGTCATCCTCCAAAAGGGGATGCTTCTTCAAGTGTTAATGTCTTTACATACAATGAGACAATTGGTCTGACTATCAGGTCTCAGATTACGACCCCCCTCTAGAAAATACTGCTAACGAAAGTGTTCATGATAATCCCTCTGTCTTCACCACCCCTCCACCTCCCAACCATTTTCAAGTAGAGAAGTTGATTTATGACAATGTGTTGCGCCAATCCAAGAGCCACCTAAGAGCACCATTGAAAAATCAACATTTAATCCAAGTGCTCTTGATGCCTAAAACTACAATATTGTAGAATATTTGGCACATGCACCTTGTGCTATGTCGATGCTCGAAGTTATACGGAATTTTCCAACTGAATGTAGAACCCTATTGTTATCCATTGGAGTTGTGGACTCGAAAACATGTAACACGATCATGTTCAATCTGGAGTATTTTAAACCAAGGATCTCCCACCAACTTGCATTTCAAAATTAACACTTTTTTTCATGGGAAGAATATCCATCGTACCATTTTGGAGGAAGGATCCTCAATTTCGTTATGTCTTTATCCTGTTGGAGAGCCATAAGCTCTCCTGACCTTAACCAGTCTCCCACTACTCTAAAATCATTCAATGGATGTGGCATTAATCCTTATGGACTGCTACAATATTTAGCCATGGAACTGGGGGGAGGAAACCACTTCTATTTATGTAGAAGTAGTAAAGACACCCCTCGATTACGACCTCTTGCTTGGTCGCAGTTGGTTTTATGTGATGACCACCATTGCATCCTCGATCTTTTGCCTTGTCCAATTTCCTCACCAAGGGAAAATCATGAGCATTGACCAACTCAACTATTGCACGTCTAATATTAGGAATAACATGGCCAATAGCATCCCTTTCCTTGGATATTCTAAAATCAATTATGAGAGTGTGGGGATAGGACCCCTTAATGATTCCTCACTCATGGGTTTTTTACCCTTATCTGCCCTAGATCTCCTACGTCCGACTACCACGGTAAATATGATTTCAACCATAGTACAACAATCCCTTGACACTTTTGATCTATGGGTAGTACCTAGTCCATCTGAACTTCAATACCTTGATGGCATCATACTGCTGAGCCCATATGTGGAATTATGTCCCATGCCTTCAATTGCTAATGAGAAGGATCCTCTCAATGTATGCTTGAATTATCTAGACTTAGATCTGGTAGTTGACATGGTGAACCCTTCAATGGGAGGATTAATGGATCTTGTTCTCCCCCCCATCACCCCTATCAAATCTCTTGGCATGCATTCTTTCCAGACCATTGTTATTCCATTCGGTGAAGACCTCTTGGAAGCCGTGGCTAAGTACCACAGGCATAGTTTTCTTTCCATGTCAAGCTCGTTAAAAAATGAAACGGATAACTGCGAACATGGTTCATTGTCTATGTCAAGATCGTTAAAAATGAAACAAACCACCCTCTAATGAGTCAAGTCTTCGCCTATATCTCATACATGAACCTTCATTTCCTCCACCTATGCTACTTGATCCTCTTTCTTCCTCCCTCTCTAGTGAACCTATTCCTATTAATAACCAAGAGTCTAATCGGGTGAAGAAGAAGGATATGCAAATGAAACAAAGCTTGGGGGGCATGTACCAACCTCTGGATATCACGTTGGGGAGAAACCCACCGATGGGTATCATTTTGAGCATAGTTTATTTTCGATTCCAAGCTCATTAAAAAATGAAACTTTGAGCACAATTTCATCCTTTGTTTCAAGCTCGTTAAAAAAATGAAGCAGACACCTTGATCACAATTTCATTCTCTGTTTTAATTTCATTAAAAATGAAATAGACATTTTATCGTCTGCTTAATGATTGTGCTTGCTTATTGTTGCTTATGCCTTTCTACTTATTACTACCTCATTGTTATTTGTTGTTTCACTTGCTTATTGAAGTTGTATTTGCACTTGACACTAGTTGTTTGCATTATATTGCTACTGTTTTATAGTTGCCCTTTGGAGAGGCACATTGCTTTTAGTGTTCCCATTCACATCCCTATTTGCACTTATTGCTTGGGTTTAGTTCCATGCACTAGAACTTAGTTGCATCCCATTCATTCTCTCTAGAAGATATTAGTCTTTGTTCCTTCCTGTTCTCCTAAATACATGAGAATAAGTTACCGAGTATGCTTTTGTCACCTTTTTAGGATTGTTAAAACCTTATGAAAAAGGAACTTTGTGGAGTCTCCTTTAAGCTCTTTTCTGACTCCCTAAATATGAAAACATTGTTGAACAAGCTTGTTTTCTTTCACATTGGTAAAAAGGATTTGGAAGGACGCCTGTCTAGTGTAAGTTTACCCCTTTTTTGGAACACACAGACTAATTACGAAAAATGAATACTCTAGTCAGCCATAACTAGAAGAGTTCTCCCTCATATTGTTTTATGCTCTTTCAGGCATAGGAGACTAAATTTACAAAAAAAAACCTAGAATCTTCTTTGAGTTCTTTTCAAACTCTCTAAACTTGAAAATACCATCGAGTTTATCTTCTTTGGGCTTGTAAAACCACACATTGGAGAACCCATATAGGATCGAGCCCCTCCTTCTTGAGGTTCATTAAAAATATGATGAGAGACTCATCAAAGATGAACTATACTGAGCATCTATTATATTCCTCTTCAAGCTCGTTAACAAACAAAGAGGTACTCACCGTTCATGGTGGGGGGAATTCGAGGAAAACGGGTCAGTTGTTTTTCAAGACATTATGGCAGTTGTTTGTTGTCACCTATTTGTGTATTGTCTTATAGTTAGGTAATTTGCTTGTCTTGAGTTACACCAATCTTGTTAGTCATTTTACTTCTTTGACTCATTCAAAGATTGTCGTGATTATTATCCCACTATGTTTTGGTATGTATCTCATTTTGAGTCAATGCTGATAAGTCACTCGTTGTTTCTTAGAATCTTCAATGGAAGTATGAGCCTAAATCAACCACTCTGTAGTCTTACCAGTTTTCATCCTTGTGTTAGTTTGTGGTCATTTGATATACTATCTTACATCACTTTCTTGTGTCGGTTTCATGTTGATAATGTGGGATACATCATGTCCCTCCTTTGACGAGTTTGTTCATGTTGAATTCAACTCATTATATGGGAATTAGACTTAAAAATCAACTATTACCATGGGACTTGTATGCCTTAATGGAAGGTTTCCTCGCTTTCAATGGTAGATTTACATCATTGACCTTTAATCGAACGATTCCATGAATGTTTGAGTGTAACTCATTTATTTTCATTCGTTGGAATGTATTAGGATACCTTGGGAGTAATTTTCATTATTGGTGGTTTTCCTTGCACTTGTTAACAGTTTACCTGCATGATTGGTAATCAAGTGGTTTCTACCATGTTCGACCTACACACATTCATTCGCATGGTTAGATTCATATCATTTCAAGATTGGGATGAAGACCATGTGAACCTTTGTTTTGTACTTCACCTAGGTTGCGATCGAGATTAACTAAGTATTTAGAAGATTCCAGTATGGTCATCATCTTGGCAATCTCACTGATATATATACTATCGCACAAATCCACTTTGTATTGGTCTATGGTTGTGTCTGTATTATAATGTAGCTCTAATGTGTATTCTTTCGTGTCTATGATTTAATCATGTCATGGAGGTATGGATCTAAATTTGTATTTTTGATGGCCATATCTTAGTCACTACTTTCATGGATCCACAATGTATTGGTCAGAGGCCATGCTTTGAGTCAGTTTATTCCAAGCATGGGTATGCCTACCTCAGGGATGATACATATGTGTTGTTTGATCTTTTTTTGCAGCTTCTGTCCATCTCTCCTCTTCCAACACCCTTGTACACATGTTTTGGTAGTGTTTCGACCATCAGTTCCCTTTTGACCTCGCACTTTAGGGGGATTCTAGTACACACCTAAATTTCACACTTAACTATCATCCTTAAGTGTATTTATTTGTTTGCCATGAAAATGTGATTGTTATGCTCCCTAAGCATGTTAAAAAGGAAAATTTAATGTCTATTGTGGTCCCTACCCATGTTGGGAAGAGAAATACTTCATTAGGAGGTCTAAATGTCATCACTTAGACCTTGTTTTGTGCCTATTTTTGAGGGTCATCACCCCCCTTCCTTGTATAGGGAGGGATGATCTCCAGTTCCCTATTATGGGGAGAGATAACATTCTACTTCATCTCTTTGTAGCTATTTTTGAGGGAGTAACGACTTTGGTTTCAGTAGTTAGGCTTGGATTTAGGATCTAGATTTAGGATCAGATAGAGTTGGTTGATTCCATGCTTTGAATCCTCCTTGCCTTTCCATTCTAAGAAGGATAATATTCCTTGATCCAAGATATCCTCTCTTGATCCAATCTTCTCTCTATAGTTGATGAGCCTCCAAGTCCTATAATTGAATGTTATTCTTTGGAAATGGGCATAGGGTAGAATGCTTGAATGCATCAAACTTATGGTTGCGTGACTCTTAAGGGGCTTAGAGAGAGAGCTTGGAGGAGATGCAATGAGATCAAGCTGATGGATGTAAGTGCTTCTTTATTGCTTTCAATTAATATTAAACTTGGCCTATTCCTCCCATATTTATAATCTTCATGGCATATATGTCTATGTTGTTGCATTCAAGATAGATAGGTCCATTCATATGCCTAACAATATATTGTAGAAGGAAGAAAGGTTTTGTTTTGTTCTTTCAGATCTCTTTAGCATTGAGACCTTGGACATCAAGTTCAAAATCTAGAGCATCTCAAACAACCGACGAGAAAGATAGGTTATATACTCCTTTCTATCTTCTCCCATTCTTGCTTTGTTGTGTGCATATAGGATAGACCTAGGAGAAAAGTAGTAAATTGTTTGTTAGTCTCTAACTTGGGCCAGGGAAATATTGGTCCAAGAGAAGTTTAGCATGTTTGCAAGGTAAATATTCTAAAACAAGGTGGATTACATTAAGAGTTAACAAATTCAAGATAGGGAAGAGTATTCTCTTGTTTGATTGTGTCGTTCTATTACATTGTGGTTATATTAAATATCATCAAGAAAGTGTGTGAGATGACTTTTAAGATCAAAGGGTTAAAGTATCTTGATCTAAAGTTTTTTTTTTAATGGGTTAAGTTTAAAAAAAAAACATTATTGTTTTTAACATAAACAGTATATGTATATGTATTAAAAGGGTCGTGCACAACCATTCAGTACAGAGAAAGCATAATTATGAGAAAAAGAGCTGAAAGAAGAGGTCTACAAAAAATACCAACAGAGTTGGCATCCAACTAAATCCTGCTAAGAAGTTCTTGCTATTGACTTTAGCTAAGGATGAGTAAATATGAACAAACTGTTGGTTCAAAAATATACAAAACAACATAGAGAAGACAGAGGTATTTATTTTGGTTTGCCTGAAAAACCCCATAGGTTGGGTGACTGAAATATCTTCCATGGGTTGAGCTTCTTCACCAGAGGAAGCCTGAAAATGGTTGGATTGGTTCATCTGAGAAAGCTTCAACACTTCATCCTTAATGATATCCACCATGCCCATCAATTCTTTGAGATCTCTGTCATGGTCGTCAATGCAGGAGTCATGGCGTCCAATCTGGTTGGACAGATACCTGATGTCAGAGACCAAGTGCTTAACATCAAATGCCATGTTCATGTTGTCTTCAATGTCCATTGCCATGAAATTAGAGAGTCTGCGCAAATGTTTTTTGAGGTCGTCTTGCCCTTCCTTGAGAGAAGAATACCCTAGGCCTACACATGTGTTTGCCATGGAAAGAGCACCTATCCAGGTTGAAAGACTTGAGACTGAGTTTTGGCGATGGATAAGCTTGGATAACGATGGCTTCAAGAGAGACTAGAAATCAACAACAAATGGGGAGCCTGCTTCAACAGAGCCAGAATACGAATGAGACGGGAGGAGAGAGGAATCATACTTAAGCCGATAGTCCTTGTCGCTTATGCAACCTACCAAGGAGATGTTGGATCACACATGAAGGAAGGACAAGGAGTTAAGGCCGGGTAGAGGATGAGGCCACTTGTCCATTGAAAATCCATTGGGCCGGACAAAGGAGAGCGCGCGGGATGAGGTAGAGGAGAGGGTGTCTCGACCCTTTGAAAGAGAAATGGGATAGTTCATGAAAAAAAGAGGGGGGTTTAGGTTAGGGAATGAACTTGGACCCATAACCATGGTCATTGCAAGTCATGGTGCCTAGAGGCAAGGAGGCACCTTTGTTGCCAACGTGGTTAGCTAGAACATTGTTTCCTTTGAGTATGTGATAAAACAAAGTGTGAGGGGGAAGGTTTAAGAGGGCAATCCAATCATAGAATTTTTTGTAGTCGATAGATCCTATGGAGTATCCCGAGTGCATCTTTAGGATAACTTGACGAGAATCATCAAAGACAAGAAGGTTTGGAATGGATCCGTAGTCTATAATTTCTAGGCCATGAATGAGCGCCAACTATTATGCCTCATGGTTTGTCTTGATTATGAGGCCCCAAGCAAAGGACTTCACGATTTTTCCACCAGGGTCGAAAATGACCCCTCCCGCACTTGCCTCCCCACAAATAACAGAAATAAGCATTATTATTAAAAGGTGATATTAAGCTTTAAATCTTTAATACGAATACAAAATGGATATTTGATAAAATGAAGGAATTAAGGTTTAGTTATAAGGTATTGAATTCTTGTGCTTCGAATTATTAACATTTAAATGGAGAATTTAAGAAAAATAAGTTAATGTCATTATCGATGATAACTTTAAGGGAAATTACATTAATGTATATTGGCCAATCAATTAATGAATTTAGATCCCAATATAATAGAAAAACAAGGCATTTTTGGCAATGAATACAAAATTAAGGATTTACATGTAACAATTAATGATTAAAAATACACATTGCAATTCAATGCTACAATTGTGTTTAAAAGAGAGCCTGACATAATTTTCAACTTAACCTAGTTAGAATCACTGGGTACATTCATTTTGAACACAGAGAAAACATTTTTGGTATTCTCATTTAAAAAGAAGAAAATGACGTTGCAAGACATTACAATGAAGCCATGCTTAGAGGCGCTCTCATCAGAAGATTTGAAGCATGTATAAAAAATGATCCTTCAAGATAGCCAAAATTCAATACAAAAGTTGAAGGATCGACATAAGGAACGTGACAAGGTCATCATCGAGAAATATGAAGATATTTCTCGCTTAAGAGACCATAATCCAAAACTACTTGCAAAAATCATGAAGTCCAAGGAGAAGAAGCATCGTTTTTTGAAAGTTAGAACAAGAGACTGAAGATCTTGTGAAGGAATTTGAAAAGAAGTTATCAAACAAAGATCAAGAAGCTTCTATCTTAAGGAACCTTAACTAGAGGTTACTTGAGCAAAGCAAAAGATTAAAAGAGGCACAATAAAAAAAAACCCAGACCTTAAGGACAAAGTTGAAAATTCTGATAATAATGAAGAACTTTCATGCTTAAGGATTCTTAATCATAATTTATTTACCCAATTCAAGAAGTTAAAGAATGATAAGAAGTTGCTACCAGGGAAGCTAGAGAAACTTATCTATAAAGAACCAACAATCAATTAAAAATCAACGATCGATCTCGTTGAAATAAAGAAGTCATAAAAGGTAAAAATTGAAACATTGTAGAAGGGAATGAATACATATCCAATTGATATCGAAACCTGCCACTAAATCACCAAAAGCATCAAAAGATGATGGTTTTGAGAACATGACACCAGATACAAGCATAACCTATTGTCATCCTAATCACAAGGGTCATCAAAATTGAGTAGCTATCCTACTCTATTGATGAGAAGTTCACATATGGGATCTTATCACCGTAGAAGTCATTTCCAAACAAAATCACAAAAGATCAAATTGGGGCGATATGACCCTTACACATTTCAACAACTATGCTCATCAATGAAAAGGTCATGTCACCTTATTTCTTCAACAATGATGAACACAAGAATGAAGAATCCTGAGAAGGCATTACAAGCCAAAATGAAGAAATAACTTTTGAGTGCTTTGATGACAAAACATTTTTAAAGGGGGAGGCAATGTAACATACATAATAATAATAATAAATAATAATGATAATAAAATAATGATTAGTGATTAGTGATTAATGAAATGACACATCTCATCTAAAAGACCTAACCTATTGAAAGGACGCGACTTTCCATTATGACCAGGCAAATGCTATAAATACATTGTCACATGGTCATTGTATATCATTCATCATTCATTTGTAATATTAAAGCAGTTGATGATGAATACTATTTCATTTTAACATCTCACCTTTAATAACATAAAGTCTGATGATTTACATAAATTAAATCATAGTCTAAATGAGTTACAAATCAACCCATTTTATGACAACTCATGTTAATAAAAAGAAAACAAGTTATTTTTGACTTGAAATCTTACAAAAATAATTTTGGATTGATGGACATACATATATGAGATGTTGACATTACACACTCTAGATACAATAAGAGTATTCGAGGGCATAGATATATATTTACATTAAAACAAACAATTATATCACTCAATTATATCACTTAGTAATTACAATGGTGACAAATCATTAAAAAAATATTTATATCATTCTTCCTTAATTATAAAAGCATAATAATCTTGGTGCTTTATTTTTTTGTTTTTTTGGTCTTGTTGAATAGTAGTAAACATCACCATCATTTTAATGAAGACATCAAATCGTAAATATTCAAAATTGTTTAAACTTTTTATATATAATTTTAGTGAAGTGTTGAAAAAAAACATATATGTGGTTAAGTTTATGTCATTTAAAAAAATATAATATTGATAATATTTGTAATAAAAAAATATAATTTTGTATTGTTTGCTATTTTGTTTATGACTTGTAGGATTAGTCTGTGGTTTAAAAAGTCGTGATTCAGGGGCATTTAAGCCGCCAAATTCATCTAAAGATTGCTTGGCCTAGAATACACCAACCCTTAGTATGGATGGACTTCTAGGTGTCTCTTCCAACTACCGTAGAGTTTCAAATTCTGAGCCACTTAACAAATGGAACTCTTAAAAGCCAATTACACAAGTGGAAATCTCACAACTATATATATATATATATATATATAATTGGAACATGTATTAGTCATATATATATTTAACTAGAACGAGTATAGGTCTCGAGTTAAAAAACTCCAAAGGAATCCATAAATGTAGTATATAGCAAAAAATTACAGATATGTCTTTTAGATAGTGATTCATCGCACGTCCAATGGATAGTTAGAAACCTTTCCAAATACAAAATTTATGTAGCAAATAAGCTAAACAATTACTATATACTCTAATAAACTACCCTAACATATACACACAAAAAATTGCATAAGGGAAACTACAAAAGGTAGAAGAAGTTACAATTACTTCAAAGAGCCCAATGATCTCGTATTTCATTTGTTGAGCCCAGAGAGTGAAACAATAAAAAAACATGTTTTTACTAAATTAACCAAGGCCAACGAACAATAATCCATGAATGGATAAAATAATATATAATTGATAATATAAAGATGATATACAATGAGAAATTATGTTTGTGTAATACCCATGCAAGGGTTTCATTGGTGATGAGATGCCACCCTTCATAAGGTGTCTCTTCAATTAATTGTTTAACTTTTCATTTATTATCATTATTAATATTTTATTTATTATATTATTTTGTTCATTACAAAGAGTTAGAGAGTCCCACCACGACATAAGCTGGTTGGAGAATCGTATCTTCATCTATGGGTCACGAGTCATCAAGGTTTGTGTGCCTGAATGTTCCCCCACAATAACCACTTCATGAGCCTTAGAGGTGAGTGTTAAACGCTCCACTTGTGTGGTCAGATTCCACATTTGTGCCTCCATATAATCTAAATGATAATCCATCTGTGCAACACGAGAATTACCTTGTTCCACCCTTGCTATGACATCTTCCATCTTGGAATTCATGGTTTGTATCAGAATCTTTAGCCCCCAAATGTCCTCTCGCATGCCCCACATGTCCCAACTCCAAAAAATCTTATTATCTGTAGGATTGACTCTATTAGAGTCACCCATGATAACAATTGGTGCCTTCAGCTCTCCTAAAAGGAAAGTAGAGGAGAAAGAGAAGAGAAGGCCCATTTTTGTATCTCTCCGAGATCCAATCCCCAATAAACAACCAAGTAGGGCCAACCTCCCTGAAACACTAGATAGAGCTAGTATGTATTCTCACGGTCACACTACGCAACATACCCCCAATAGCTTGACCACCCCTCTAGTATAAATTGCAGGTGACAAGAAAAGGCACCCAGATTTGCAAGTGGTTTGAAACTCCACAAACCAAGAATCTTATCGTCCAAGAATTGTTCCCCCTTGAGTTGAACCTCCTTTGTAGTGCAATGGAGCCCGAGACGGGGAGAATCCGATAATGATCGTGCTAACACCTTACAATCACCACATAGCATAAACTTTGAACCAACCAAACCAAAGCCCAAGTTTAAGATTGTTCTCCCATACAGGGAGTAAAGAGGAGGCCACCCCCTATACGAGGAGTGGTCAATGCTATCCTGATGTCACACATGCCAACTGGTTGGTCTTAGCATAACACTTAAATCCCATATATTCTAAGGGAGCCACCTACGTTGAGGGTGGCTCCCACTTTTAACCAAAAGACCTTTTTCCAAGTTGACTGAGGTGTTGGTGAGTTGATCTGCTCTCGAGTTGTTATGACACCAATTGTTATGACACCAAATGTGGAGGATGTTTGGATCTTGGATCTTATCCAAAATATCGATAATGGTTTCCTTGGAAAAGAACCTTTGCCTAACTTGTGAGACTATGAGCTAAGAATCCCCAAGGATAATAATCTTTTGAATACCATATGAAACAACAATTTCCAGACCCATATACAAAGCCTCTTGTTCTTCTTGGTTATTCATCATGGTTCCTATACCATTCATAAGTTTCTAGAGTTTTCCCATCGAAATCTAAAAGAATCCTTCTACACAAAAAAATATAATATTAATAACAAAGAATACTTGTAATATTATATAAATACCAACAAAAATATAACAAAAATTTAATATAAAAATCACTATATGTAAATATAGAAAAATATAATTTTTAAATATAAAAAATATTATAAAAATAATTTCGTAAAGTACAGTAGTAATGTAAATATGAATACTTTAATAATAACCAATTATATATATTCACTTTATAAATACTTTAATAATAACCAATTATATATATACACTTTAATAAGTGTAAATATATACATATACGTGTAAATATATATATTTATATATATTTACACTTTAATATATATATAAGATTATTTACAAGTATATCTAGAGAATTTGAAATTAGGTTTCCAAGTTAACATAAGCTAGATTATCTTGGCATTACCACTTTTTTGTAGGTAATATATCTATATTTTTATAAATTATGAATTTTTTTGTTTTAAACAAATTAATGAAATTTATTTTAATCTGGAAAAAATTATAAAAAAAGAATTTTTTAAATTAATTTATATTAAAAAATCTATTTTAAAACTTATAAATTAATATAGGTTTATTTTAAACTTGAATTTATCAAGCATATTCAATTTCAGTAAATTTTTTATTTTTTTAAACTTATAAAATATGATCTAGTAAATTTTTTATTTTTTTAAACTTATAAAATATGATCTATTAAATTGGAACATTACCATAAACTATAACTTATTTCTTCTTTATTTAAAAATTGCAACATGTCATTTTCTATTAAGACATAACATTATTTTTAATTTGTTAAAAGTTTACTTTTTTCGGAAAAAAAAATGCAAACATTTCACGAGGAATCACAAAATTACAAATTTTGCACAAAGTAGAAAATAAGATAAAATAGTCAAAGTGAACACGTCGTCCATGAGTAACGTGATGGAGAATAACACCAACTTTTATTTTACCAGCCAGCACATCTCAATTGACAATTTGGATCATAATCGAAGATTCAAATGAATTTATATGAAAATGATAAAACTTGTTTCAGAAATTTTTGTAAATCGATCAACATCGAGTTAGGTCGACGAGAGTTTACAGTAAGTAAGTTGTAACCCAGGTTGGATCGTCCAGTCTTATCTAATCCAAGAATCCTTGATGCGACAGTTCAGACATTGACCCCTTCCAGCTATAAGATAAAAAACGGGAGTTCATGTGAAAAAAAACATTAAAAAAAGGAATATTCTTGATCTTGTGTTGGGCAGTTCGTGTTGTCGTGTTGTGCAGGTCACTGGTCTGTGGTCCTAAATATCTACACGTCATCTCATCAAATTCACCCACAATGAATACCCAACAGCACACTCTCTGTGTTACACCAAGAAGCACAGATCTGAAGTTGCAGAGAGATCTGCTGTGGAGATGGGTAGGGTAAAGAGGACCGTGTATCCAGTAAAGGAGGAAGCCATGACTGAGCAGGAATTGCCAGTAGCAGACATAATTCTGAAGAAAAGGGTTGAGAACATCAGGGCCCTGAGACTGAAAGAGCTAGACTGCTCCTCCATGAAAGATAAATATCTGAAATGGGCAATGAAGGCCACCAGAAAGGATAAAAACCCATGGAGGGAAGAAGCACAGAACTTGGTAAAAGCAGGATTGGGGCAAATCCTCGCAATGCCCCAGTTTGCAGGTTTTGAAGGCCTCAAAGAAGAAGCCGTGAAGATATTGCTTTCTAGGGTGCATGATAAAACCCTATGGTTGAACGAGCCGATTCAGATCGATGCTGAAGTTATTCACAGAATAACAGGTCTGCCCAACAAAGGAGAACCTGTTAAATTTGTTGCCAGAGACAGCAATAGCTGGATCAATAAACTCACAGGTAAGACTCTTACTGAAGGAAGGAACTCCAGGGGTTTAAAGATTAGTTGTATTAGGAGCAAGATTCATCAGTGGACTGCTACAATTATATCAGTTTGCTTGACTCATGCTGGGAGAACCTCCGATGTCATGTTATCTACCCTGGCTACTATATTCGACATTGCGGAGGAAGGTACTATATATAATTGGTCTGATTATTTAGCTTCCTTGATGAATGCATCTATAGTAGATTGTCAAAATAAAAGCATGCCTTTTCGCTTTGCATCTCTGTTAATTATGATTGCCATGGAGAAGATAACCCCTGCTGAACTTCCCGTCGCCGAGATTAGCAAAAACCCCACTGCCTGGAAATATGCCTCTTTTACAGTTCAATGGCAGGAAAAGTGGAAGATAGATACTCAGCCCATGTTTCTGAAGTGGCTAGATGAAGTTAAGAGGGCATGCCAGCAACCTAGGGTCTCTGATTCCTTAAGAGATAATATGGGGAGTAGAGTGAAAATTTGCTTATTTCCGGACAGCACTAGGCTAATTGTCGATGGAGCTACTTCAGCCCCAAGAGATTTAGGATTTGTTGTATCGGACAGTGAAGGACTGGCCGAATTGGATCGGCAGCTCTCTCAAAATATCGAGGGTGTGGCAGTGACGGTGAGTCCGGTTAAGTTGACAGAACTATCAGACTCCGAGAAAGACGGTATGGTCAAAGTAGAAGAAGAGGCTAATATGGAATATGCAGATAAGTCCTTTGAAATCCGAGAGAGAAAGATTCCGATCCGGATCGAAGGAAAGTCGACATCAGCTTCAAAGAAGAGAACTCGCTCCCAGATCCAAGCGGAGAAGTCCAAGAAGAGAAGTAAAAAGAATGACAGCTTGGATGAATACCAGTTGAGTGAATCCTCTGAGGCTACAGAATCCGACGAGTCATTGAAGTGTCCAGAATCTACAGACTCTCAGTCGGAGGAAGTCGACAAGGTCGATGATCAACAAGTCCAGTCTTCAGATAAGTTTGCTCTTAACGTTCCCTTGTCTCGAGATTTGGTCATTCAGTCATCTAATGGTATTATCCTTCCTGTTCCAAAAAAGAATTCTGTCCTGACTGGAAGTGAAGACATATTTGAGTCTAATGTTAAGTCACGAGATCACTTCGAAACTTCTAAGTCAAACACTTTGGATGTGTCGGCTACAAAATCTACTGAGAGTCGACCGCAGACGGAGGAAAACCAACATGAAAAAGATATTGAGTCAATGCAGGTTGACCCAGCAAAGTCTCCATCGCTTAGACAAGAAGGTAGTCAATATTCAGAGTCTATTACTTCGCAGTCTTTACATCCACCATCTAGTTCTGTTATGTCAAAACAAGCTATCACATTTTCTGGATCAGCCATCAGACCTTCAAATGTCGAATCTTCACAAATTATTTCAAGTTCTTATATGCTATATCCTTCTGCGATTCCAGACAAAGAGGCCCTCCTCCTGAAAAATGCTATGAGCACTGAGGTTGATACAAGGTGGATAAATTCAGCACAGAAAGTCGATCAGTTGGTGGTCCAGGAGAATGTTGTACTGAACAAGCTCAAGAAGTCTGTAGAGAGTTTGGAAGCAGTGCAGTTACCAGATGCTTCACTTAAGCCAATCACACAGATATCTTTGATTGTTGATTCACTTTTAGATTATGTGAACAAGGTCAAGCAGGATGCTCTACATTCGATCATTATGTCTGAAACCTTGAAGAAACATATCATTGAGGAGTATGATGAACTGAAGCAGTTCTTGATTATATTTCACCAACAAAACGTGAGTGCCAATCATGCAGCAGCAGTGCTCAGCAAATGGACAGAATATTGCAGCGCTGAAATGAAAGAGATTGAGATCAAACGCATGTCCATTCATGATACCTTGGATGAGTTTGGCAGAGAGTCAAATGACCAACAGAAAGCTATTTTGAAGCAAACTCTTGACTTACATCACAAAGAGCTGGAGGAACATGTAATGAAAGAAAAGGAATGGTGCTATGAGGGCCGCAACCTTGCTCAGAGAATTGAGGATCCGAAAAAGCTTATGGGCAATGCTGAAAATTTATTAGCCAAAACTAGCTATAAGGTACATCAATTTTTGGAGTCCACTTCAACCACTGATGTGGATGTTGCAATTGATGTGTTGTTTGACATCCGAAGCATGAAGCAATGTGCAAAAGATGCTATTGATATCTGGTACAATTTTAAGGAATCCATGAAAGTCAGAGCCAAGAATGTATATGAAGTCTGTTTGAGGGATGTGCCCAATGTACCTACATTGAGTTAGCTTGCCCAACAAGATATAGCATCTCTCACCCTGCCAGAAGTTTCAGTGTCCAGACACTGCATGCAATCAGTTACAATCTCAGACTCAGCAATCTGTAGCAGATCAAGTCGATTCTCTTCAGTCTAACCCACGGCAACAAGAGTTTCCAGGCATGCCAGGTTGTGACATCTCAGTCTGATTGTTGTTGTGATTGATAAACCCCATATTTTTTTGTACTTTATGTAATTGCTGCACTTAAAATTTGAGAATGTAACTTTTTGACAAATTTGCTTCGAGAATGAAGCAATGTTTAAGGTCGGGGGAGAGTCTAATGTCAGATAGTTGACGAGCTGTGTATGCCGACTTAGAAGTTGAGTTGGCTATAACTGACTGGTCTGTTGTTGACTATATAGTATATAAGCACTTTGTACTCTGACATTTGTTGATTACTGTAATGCTACCTGGTTAATCATTAGATATATCTCTTTGTACCTCCGCTACTATTAATTAAATTCCTTTTCTGCATCATTATCTTTATGTGCAATGACTCAGCCGCTGTAGCCATAATGAGAATAAATCCTCGGTGGACAGTTTAACACTCTGTTGACCTCACCTGCGAAGCAATGCTCTGCTTTCTTATTTGTCTATTGTTAATAATTACTTGTCTGATTATGTAGATTATGCTACCGATAACCATTCCTTTTTTGTAGGGCATACAACTTTGACTAAATCCTCTGTTTTTGCTTTAGAACATCAGTCCTGCACAGACAATTGCTGTCCCAAGTTACCGTCACTTGAATATGCTGTAATTTTGCTTAAACATTACATGATTACATTGGGAGCTGGCGGTATCAATCCCTGTGTCTTCTTTTGGAGCAGACCAATTTGATGACACTTGTCCAGCAGAAAGGAAGAAGGGCTCTTAATTAAATTGGTTTTATTTGACATCAGTGTTTGGGCTCTTGTTGCATGCAGGATTCTTGTATGTCTTCAAGACAATGTTGGGTGGGGATGGGGATTTGGAATTCCTACAGCATTTATGGGATTAGTCATAGGAAATTTCTTTTCTGGGACACCACTACATAGATTTCAAAAGCCTGGAGACATTTCCCTTTATGCAGGGATGCCAAGGCATAGTTCCATCACTTTGTAAATTTCAGAAGAAAGTCCCTCGACATAATTCAATCCTGTATGAGTTGCAAGATAAAGCCTTATACAACTCCAGGAAGCTAGAATTTAGAGAATACAGCGTACAGATTATCTCAAGTACTTCTCTTGCTTCTGTTACTTCAACTTTGAGGTGTGGATTTATATGATCTTTCTATTTAGAATAAGAATTGGTTTGAGATGAGCAGTGTACATGAGGAAGTTTCTTGGCTGGATGATCTGTGCACTTTTTGTTCTGTTTCTCTTGTTAATAAAAACTACATGCCTTCACTAGAAGCATGTACCCTTATGCTGTGAGATTCGCAGCTCAAACTTAAGATCGGAAACTTTGCTTTTTATGACTTATCTTTTGCAATAAGCAACTTTTGCAACAACGAGACAATGAAGGCTTATGTAACTTTGTAAGCAGGAGAAGGATAATGGTATTAGGTAATCAAGACAAAGGACAATTTTTTTTACAATAGATCTCCTAGGTGGATATGTCTCATAAGTACTTGAGTGGCGGGCCTTGAATTCGACTCTACCTAAAACTGTAACTTGTGTATAGAAAAAATAGTGGTAGGTGACATGAAAGGCCTATATGCTTTACAGAATGAATGCTGACATAGGTGACATGAAAGGCCTATATGCTATGCAGAATGAATGCCAATAAAAGCATCTGTAAGGATGCAAAGTGATGATGTACTTTTTAAGAGCCTTGGTATAGAGAATCGTTTCATATGGTTGTCTAGTGTGTGATCACACCTATCAAAAGAATCTTGGAAGAAAAGCAAAAGCGTACATAAAATATTCGTATTAGTAGAAGTGTTATCACACAATGTGGCAATCTCTATATTGGCAGAGAAACCTCAGAGCTCTGCCCCAAAGTGTCACATTGGGCAGGGTCCTCTCTCTTTAGGATTCCTGGGCCTGCTGAGGGCAGACCGTGTCCCCAGTCCAACTTTCCCAGTTACTTGCCGGCAGAACCAACTTTCACACAGTATTCGAAGGACTGATTTGGTAGGGAAGCAGGGCACCTTAGAGATTTGACAAGGAAATAAATTGGTACCCTGGGAAATTTCACTCGAGGTTTTTCTCTTAAAGTTTTGTGAGTGCAAGAACCCACAACAAACACACAAGCAACACATGGGATGAATAAGATATGCACAGGATACTTGAATGAAAGGCCGAGCACACTAGCAGTACTAGACTTGTATTACTGATTGGCTGTCCTAAATATTTTGCTTATATGGAGAAAGGGACCAGGAAATAAAACAAGTCTAGTTGAACTAAACAGTGCCACTAAAGTATGATGTGTCAAGGGTAAAAATATCAGCTCTCACTCTTGTTTGATAATTACTTAAAGGATGCGTTTGGGGCAAAAAGAAAGAGCTGGGTTTATCTTACAAAATCCTTTAACACCAAAATATGCTCGCTGTAAACTAAAAATCAGATCTGAAATACTCAGAATAGTGAGGAAAAGAAGCCTGTAAAAGGTAAAATCCAGCACCCGAATGACTGAAAATTACTTTTTGATATCAGTGCCTTTTCTAGTGGCGACTTGGAGCCACAAACTAAGTATTTTCAACAAAGAAACAAACTCCAAAAAGTATCAATATGATCCAGGAGGATATTGGTGGCCACCTGCCTATTCCACTTGGACCCCCACCATTGTTTCTTTCAGTTTTTCAGTTTCCTTAATTGTAGCACAATTAACTATTTTTGGCAGTTTTCGGGTCCTAAACTTCCGGAGCCGTTTTGAGGCCCTAAACGACATTTTTCGGCATTGAATTGTTGGGCAAATATTGAGTTCGTAACCAATGGTGGGGGTCCAAGTGGAATAGGCGGGTGGCCACCAATATCCTCCTGGATCACTATAGCTACAAACAAACATATACTATTAAAACCCCCCACATGCAAACCAAACAAAAAGTAGGTAGTAAAAATATTGTTGAAAGATGGATTTTTAGAGTAGTAGAACCAGAGACTTGAGGTACTCACCTGTTTCCGGAAGGCTGTTGAAGTTTTCTCTCTTTCCCAATGACTGTTGTATATCCAAAGCCCAAAGAAAATTCCCTCTCTTGATTGGGGCATAATTGAGCTCCTGTTATCGCCAACCTGCAACACAAAGATTGAATTGGTAAGTGAATATGACAGGAACTAAACCAAAGCTCTTTGCATTACAGACCGGAAATAGCATGCAAGTAGCAAGGACGATAGCAAGAAATTGAAAGCAAAAGACCAAACGATTTTATAAACAGAAACCTCCTTTGATGAGAATGCCAGGGTGCCTGGGGCGAACTTAGCCTTCTTTTCCTGCATGCAATATACCATGAAAATCGCCCAAGACAAGTGGAACTAAGATCTAGCAATAGAAGAGGAATGGTAAGAGAAAATATTCATCAAACTTAGTCGGAAACAAAGAGATTTGGAATACACAATTTTTTTAATTTTTTTTACTGCTGAAAATGACCAAGAGTCCTTTATAAATGGTGGTTCACTCTCTTTTATAGAGTGAGAGTGAGCAAAATCCCTAGCCAAAATGATGAGTGGCCAAGCTAGGGGCAATGTTATCGGAACCAAACCGGTCATCGAACCGTTGAAGCCCAAAATGTGAACCGGACCGGAACCGGCAAAAAACCGGGTAAAAAACCGGCTGACTAAAAAATACATAAAATATTCATATTTTGTAAAAAACATATATATTCATGTGCATACATATGAATCCAAACCATTAATACAGAAATATGCAAAGTTTCTCATATATATAGCAAATATGGGTGCAAATATCCAAAATAGCACCTAGTGCAATACATCTCTGAGGTTCTAAATCAAAGTACATTAACAAAGAGGCTCCAAAGTACATCAGCAAAGTTTATTTTTCTGGTTTTTAAAAAAAAAATTGAGTTTCGTGAGTCCCCAGTCCAGACCGGCCAGTTCGGTTGGTTTTGACCGGTTCCGTACTCGGTTTGGAAAAAAATTTCGGTTTTATGATTTTGTTTTGCTGACCAGATTAGCCAACCCTGTAAACTGGTTAGACCGGCCGGTTTTGCCGGTTTCGGTCCGGTTCTGATAACACTGGCTAGGAGTGCTTGCAAATATGCAATAGTTGAATGCTTTGCTAAGACATCCAACCTTAGGCACATCTTGTTGTGGTGTTCTACCCAACAATCTGCCTCGACGCTCACATCGTCTAGCTCTACTACCAACATGTCACAGATTTTCGTTGTTTGCCTAAGGGGACCACTTAACGATCAGAAGGGGGTGCCTTTCGATGCTTGAAAACAAAAGGCCTTACATGCTCCCCTACTAAAGTTTGTTGCCACCTCAGCAATGTTTGATCAAGATCTACCTTAGTGCATGAAGACCACTTCCTTCAAAGATCAAGATTTAATCGTCATATTTTCATCACGACTCCTTCCTCTCCCAATTGTCCTCTAGCCCTAACTTGTTCTTCCAATAAACGTAGCGCTCTTGTTGTTTGGTCTCCCCAAAGCCAATCATCTTGTGACCAATTAACTTCTCCACTTTGTGATCTACTCTGTCCAAAGTCATAGTAAGTGACCTAGACCATCAAACTTTGCTAGGATCATTTGCATCAATCCTGCAAGGTCGAAGTTGACTTATGAGGAAGATTGGGTGATGGGCACTCAAGTGGGGTAGAAGTTTCCTATCTATAAGCCACCTTACCTACATTGCCAATCACCTTGAACGACCCTTCAAACTGCCTAAATAATAACTTGGACATGCCCACTGGAGGCTTGAACTATTCCTTATTCAACCTGAGTAAGACCTTGTCCTCAACTTGAAACTCCAACTCTCTTTTCCCCTTGTTTCCCCAAAACTTCATGTGCTTGACCGCCTTCGTCAACTAAACACAACACTGTTCACCCTTGCCTTTCCATCTCTTAAGGAATTTAAGTGTTGAAGGGATGTTCCCATAAAACCCTTTCAACACCATATGAGGTGCCAACAATTGTTGCTCGTGGCTAACTAAAATGGGCTATGCCTTGTGTTACGCTGCACTTGTACCCAACGCACCTTCAGATGTGTCCCAGGGAGAGAGAGGCCATTCTTTTGACTAGGAAGGGTGTTATTCAACAGTGGTGGTCATGGCCGGGCCCTTTGGTCCTTTCTTTAGGAGCACTATGGCTTAATGGCATTGCTGACTTCCCTTTGTTGGGGTTTTTAACCCTGGGGTTGGTGTTCGGGGCTTTTAGGGGTTGATCACTGGGTCACATGACCCCACACTTTGTTTGCTTGCTCTGGTAGCCTGTGCTTTAGCTATGAAACTTCGGTCTCCCTTCACAGCCACCTCAAACACCCTCCTGGCCTTTCAGCAGGCTGGCGCTCTCTAATCTTGGTCTCTTTCCTTGGAGGACGTTATCTTCCATGCCAGGCTGTCTTGCTTCCTTGAGGAGGGCGTTGAGGAATTTTACAACATTTTCGGGGTTAGATGGGGCATGACACCCTCCCTCCAGCTCACTCTAGCCTTTCGTTCGGAGTGATTAACTTATTTTAGCAGTTTTTGGCACCTTGGTGGAAAATACCCCAAGTAGCCTACATTAGGATATTATTTTATGTTATAATTTTAAGTTAACATTTTATAATTTCTACTTGACATTTTAAGGCATGTAGGCTTGGATATTTTTGTAAAGTGAGTGTGCGGTTATAAATAAACCTCTCCTCACTTCATTTGAACATAAGACAAGTGGGATAAAGCACTATGCACTTATTTTACCCTACTAGGGCTCCTTGGAAGTGAGGTACCCCTCTTGAGGAAGATGTTTTTTGGGTTTTGATGGCAAATTCTTGAAGTTTCTTTGGTTCAATGCTCTTGCAAAGGTGATGCTATGATTTGTTGGTTAAACACTTGCACAAGGAGGTATCTAGGGTTTTTCTTGATCTCTCTTTGTTAAATGTTGATGAATGATGTAAGTTTATGGATTAAATGGTAGCCATTAGGGTTGCATTTTGTCTTGGCTAGATCTTTCGTCAACTTTGTCCAAAATCATAGTAAGTGACCTAGACTATCAAACTTTGCTAGGATCATTTGCATCAATCTTGCAAGGTCGAAGTTGAGTTATGAGGAAGATTGGGTGATGGGCACTCAAGTGGGGCAGAAGTTTCCTATCTATAAGCCACCTTACCTACATTGCCAATCACCTTGAATGACCCTTCAAATTGCCTAAATAATAACTTGGACATGCCCATTAGAGGCTTGAACTATTCCTTATTCAACCTGAGTAAGACCTTGTCCTCAACTTGAAACTCCATCTCTCTTTTCCCCTTGTTTCCCCAAAATTTCATGTGCTTGACCGCCTTCGTCAACTAAACGCAACCCTGTTCACCCTTGTCTTTCCATCCCTTAAGGAACTTAAGTGTTGAAGGGATGTTCCCATAAAACCCTTTCAACACCATATGAGGTGCCAACAATTGTTGCTTGTGGCCAACTAAAATGGGCTATGCCTTGTGTTACGCTGCACTTGTACCTAGCGCACCTTTAGATGTGTCCCAGGGAGAGAGAGGCCATTCTTTTGACTAGGAAGGGTGTTATTCAGCAGTGGTGGTCATGGCCAGGCCCTTTCGTCCTTCCTTTAGGAGTATTATGGCTTAATGGCACTGCTGACTGCCCTTTGTTGAGGTTTTTAACCCTGGGGTTGGTGTCTAGGGCTTTTAGGGGTTGATCACTAGGTCACATGACCCCACACCTTGTTTGCTTGCTCTGGCAGCCTGTGCTTCAGCTATGAAACCTCGGTCTCCCTTCACAGCCACCTCAAACACCCTCCTGGCCCTTCAGCAGGTTGATGCTCTCTAATCTTGGTCTCTTTCCTTAGAGGACATTATCTTCCATGCCAGGCCGTCTTGCTTCCTTGAGGAGGGTGTTGAGGAATTTTACAACATTTTCAGGGTTAGATGGGGCATGACACCCTCCCTCCAGCTCACTCTAGCCTTTCGTTTGGAGTGATTCACTTATTTTAGCAGTTTTTGGTGCCTAGGTGGAAAATACCCCAGATAGCCTACTTTAAGCCTACTTTAGGCCCTTTTTATATTATTTAAGTTAACATTTTATAATTTCTACTTGACATTTTAAGGCATGTAGGCTTGGATATTTTTGTAAAGTGAGTGTGAGGCTATAAATAAACTGCTACTCACTTCATTTAAACATAAGACAAGTGGCATAAAGCACTATGCACTTATTTTACCCTACTAGGGTTCTTTGGAACTAAGGCACCCCTCTTGAGGAAGATGTTTTTTGGGTTTGATGGCAAATTCTTGAAGTTTCTTTGGTTCAATGCTCTTGCAAAGGTGATGGTATGATTTGTTGGTCAAACACTTGCACAAGGAGGTATCTAGGGTTTTTCTTGATCTCTCTTTGTTAAATGTTGATGAATGATGTAAGTTTATGGATTGAATGGTAGCCATTAGGGTTGCATTTTGTCTTGGCTAGATCTTTCGTCAAATTTTAGTCACCTTGGTTGTAGAAGTACGTCCTTATAGGAGTCCTTCTAGGGTTAGAACCTTAGGTCTTTAGGGTTTATTGTAAAGCCTAGGATAAGCTTCGCAAGAGGTAGGTTAATCACCTCTTAGATGCCCTAGGTTAGGGTAAAATTCTTCTTCCTTTGTCCCAAACCATCCTTCTCTTCAAAACCTAGCATTAGTTTCCTTGCATTTTCATGTTAGTATATGGTTAGTATAGGGCTGCGTAAAACCCTAAAATTTCCTAAAATAGTCCTCTTTTGCTCTAGTGGCCTCTCTTTCCCTTCTTTCTACCCTCAGCCTTCATCTTCTAGGCTTCCTTCAAGGCTCGACCTTCCTCTTTTGCCCTTTCTCCACCTCGCAGCATGCCTTTCTCTTCCCTTTTCACTCACTGGTTGCTCCTTTAGGGATTGCCCTTCTCCTCTTTCCTCCCCCTTTTTCCTCGACCATCCTTTCTACCTCTCTTCTTACCCTTGCATCACTTTATTTCCCCTCTTTCCTACCTTTGCCTTGCTTTTCTAAGGTTGCAGCCTTCCTTAGACAACCATATGGCTATCCCAAAGTAGGCTCAGCCTCCTTGCTATAGCCTTCGTTTACCC
This sequence comes from Pseudotsuga menziesii, assembly GCA_001517045.1. Taxonomy (NCBI): domain Eukaryota; kingdom Viridiplantae; phylum Streptophyta; class Pinopsida; order Pinales; family Pinaceae; genus Pseudotsuga; species Pseudotsuga menziesii. Next base: position 911,111 of record LPNX010541942.1, on the reverse strand, counting down.
TTCTTCTACCTTGGGGTCCCCTCTTCTCCATCCTCTAACCTTCAGTCGCCTCTTTTTATACCTCGTCTCCCTTCCACAACTCTTGTTTTCCTTTTTAAAGGACTGTCACAGCCCTTTCAGTGGCTATAACAACCTTTAGGTGCACCAAAACTAGGTCTTTTCAGGCTGTAAACCCTCAAAACAGTCCTGCATACAATCACAAACAATCCTTAAATGGTTAGTTAAGAAGCTTAGGTGTGATCATTGTTTGGTAAAAGGGATACTATAGGACTTATTTACTTGTGGGCATGATGTAAATTTGTATTTCATACTGTACATGCAGGCATTGTTTGGGATATGATCATAGTTTGTCCAATTATTGTTATATAAAATTGCAAATGTTTTATGGATAGTGAATGAATTCTCTAAAACCTTGTTTCAGATGTTCTTACTTCTCTCTTTCCTAGAATGAGCAGTATCATAATTAGCTTACATTCATACTTCTGTCATAACAACTGATATAGGCACTGCTATTGAAAGCATTTACATTTTGATGATGAATGGTTATACTTGGATATATGACATTGGTTATTTGCTTACCCTGGATGAATGGACTATTGAAGTTGATGTATTAAATGCACTTACATGATCTATATTCATTCATATGTATGTCTTCTTCATCCTTAGATTGACTCCATTAAGGCACTGGTCTCTAATCCTCTTCAAAGAAGACATTACTTGGTGTTTAGTGTTCTTACAGAGTTGCTATTAGGGCTCTCCCATAGGAGGTTTTGACTTCCAAAGAAGTCTTGGGAAGTGACTAAAGGTGACAGTGGTCACTTATTCCTTCATATGCTTGCTGGTGACTAGCCCTGCTAGTTCATCTAGTAACACCTTGTCTTTGAACTTTTTTGCAAGTTGTAACTGAATCGTGCCAACTCTTATAGCTATGGATGGCCAATTCACTAGTCTGGTTACACAAAATGCCGATGCATGTTCTCTAAAAGGCCATCAATGTGCTTCATCTGCCCATCAATTTGTAGATGATAACTTGTACTCATAAACAACTTAGTCCAATAAGCTTGGACAACTTTGTCTAAAATTGACTTGTGAAACTTGCATCCTTGTTTGATACAATGTTTAACAAAAGATCCCAATACTTAACAATATGCTTGAGGAAAAGCTTTGCGACTTCCTTAACTTGGAAAGGCACCTTCGTTGTATGAAAGGTCTCATACTTGGAGAAACAGTCTACCACCAACATTGTCTCACTGCGACCTTGTGACTCTGGCAACTGAGTAATGAAGTCCATGGAGACACTCACCCGTGGTCTCATTGGAATGGGCAAAGGTTTGAACAATCTTGCCTTTGTTTTGGATTTTGCTTTGTCTTGTTAGCAAATTAGACAAGTTTGTATGTACTCCTCTATGACTTGCCTTATATGATTCCAATAAAACCCTCTTTCTAGCAAAGCCAAAGTCCTCTACCATAGATGACCAACCCACAATGAATCATGGCACTCCTTTAAGAGTTCCTTTTAAAGGTTTTCCATTTTGGGAACATATATTCGACCATAACCATAGTATAAGCTACCATGCTTTAGCTAAAACTTCCTTGTTTTCCCAGTTTTCACTTACTTGATAATACGTTTGGATCCTTCTAAACCCCTTAATATTTAGCTACAAGTCTATAATGACTTGCCCTTGACTTCCAATAGGCCACTCCAATGGCTTGTCGTTCTCATCTCCAAGGCAACGAACTAACTTTCCTACTCGATGGATTTGCAACAATGTTCAAATTTCTCGACTAATACTCTATGGCCATATCAAACGTTGCTAATAAGTCCTACCATTGTGCTTGCTTGGTTGAAAACTTCGACTGAGTGGCTAAGTAACTTGTGGCCACATTATTTGTCTTTGAAATGAACGACTTGCCTAACAAGTAATGCCTCCAAACTTCCAAGAATGAACATTTGTGGTCATTTCCTTTTCATGAATAGGGTACCTTTGTTCATAGATTCTACGACTTCCTACTCTCGAAGGATACAGTGTGACCTTGTTGCATCAAAACTCCAATGGCATAGTCTAAAACATTTGTCCGCATTGCAAAGGTCTTCTCAAAGTTTGGCATCTTCAAGCAGGTTTTGTCACTAGTCTATGCTTCAATTCTCAAAATGCTTGAGTAGCCTTCTATAAAACTTTGGTAATAGTTTTTGCTAACCCAAGGAAACTTGTTACTTCATGAACTATCCTCGACTGCTCCCAATTGTCAATGGCTTTGATCTTCACAGGATCCCTGCAAATGCACCCTAAACCAATCCAATGGCCTAAGAATGGAGTTTCAGTCTACTCAAAGGCATAATTGGACTTCTTCAACTAAACTTGATTGTCTTGTAGTGCCTTGAAGACATTGTTCAAGTGTTTCTTTTGGTCCTCCATGTTATCATTGAACACCATTATGTCATGCAAGTAGAAAACCATCGACATGTCCAAGAACGTTTTGAAAACATTATTGATCAAAGAGTAATAGGTGTTTAATTTAGCAAAGCTTAGGATCTTCAGGCCTGAATGAATTCACTTGTGAAAGAAGGTTAAAGGAGAAAGAAAAAATTCAGTATACACTAATCAAACATTCATGGTAAAATTGAACATCCAAGAGACAAAATTGGTCAGCATAACATTACATTCAATATCATTAACCTGTGTGTAATACAATGATGATACAATAGGAAGAATTTGAATACACTAGGTAGGATTCGAATTCACCAACTTGGACTGACTCCAGTGCTAACTCAATGTGAGAAAATCACCATTGAATGCTCACTAATCTAACTCAGGACAGCTAAATCAATTCACAGTCAGTTAATTGAACAAGGTAGGTAGGAAAAGGCGCATAACCTCCTTGAATCAAGGAAAATGTGGCGCTAGATTACTGGAGATGAACTAACTGATGCCCATTTGAGGATAACTCAACACAAACGAGGGTTAACTGACGGTCGGACTCCTGTGACTCAGTGTGGGTTCCTAAATTTTAGGGATTGGCTTGTGGAGTCTGGAGCTCCTAAACTCATGCAAACTCGCGCATCAAGTGTTAGGTGGGCCCTAGATGAGTTCCCCATGGCACTAGTGAGGTGGCAATAAACTCATAAGCTAGGAAATGACAATTAGACTGTGGTGGTCAAAGGGAGGATTGTTAATTATAATCCTAACACCCCCCCTTAATCCTAACTTGGACAACTTAGGCCCTGGCAACTAAGACCGAAGGTCACCCATACAATCTAATGCAAAAATATCTGCTCAATAAACTGAGGAAATGGGGAAAACCTCATGGGAAACCCCCCCTCTCAAAATGAGCAGGAAAATCGAGAACAATAACTGAATCAAACCTTTACACCAAGAAGAGATCTGAGATAGACAAATCTCTTTTCAATGAAAGACTTGGTGAATATGTCTGCAATCTGCTCCTCTGTAGGGCAGTAATGTAGAACGATGGCCTTACTATGCACTAGTTCCTGGATGCAGTGCATGTCGGATTCAATGTGCTTGGTCCACTGCTTCTGTACTGGATAACTGTAAATCTTGACTGCACTTTGATTATCATAGAAGAGGTCTACTGAAGGACAAGTGCGGATGCCAAATTCTGTTAGAACTCCATGTAGCCAAACTTCCTGAATAGTTGCATTCACATCCCCCCGATACTTTGCTTCAGCTGAAGAGAGAGCAAGAGCTACTTGCTTCTTGCTTGACTAGTAGATTGGTCTAGATCCCAACATGAACACAAATCTTGATGTAGATTTCTTGTCAATACTATCACCAGCCCAGTCTGAATCAGTAAAATCGATCAGATCTAGCTGTGCACTAGCAGAATAGTGGATCCCAAACTCCCTCGTATTTTGCACATTATGCAAGATGCGCTTTGTCGCTTTCCGATGCAGCTCATGTGGGTCCTGCATGAATCTGGCAACAACACTCACAACATAAGATAAATCTGGCCTTGAATGGGTGAGGTACAATAAGCTACCAATCAGCTGTCTGTAGAGTGTAGTATCAACCGGTGGTGTGGAACCACCTTATTCCAACTTGATGCTAGATAAAAAGGGGAAGGGTGCTTCTTTACAGTCAGTCATGTGGAATCTTTTGAGCAAATCTCCTATGTATCTGGACTGTGTAATCATGATCCCCAAAGCTTTTTTATTCACCTCAAGGCTAATAAACTGCCTTAGCAACCCTAAATCATTCATGGAGAATGCCTCACTCAAAGCTGACTTGATGCCTCTCAATCCAGCAACTGAGCCACTAGTAATGAGTGTTGATGTATTTGTAACTTCGGAATGTATTCACTTAGGTATTTCATATATTGTATTTGATTGGTCCCCGATGCTCCTATCAGGAGAATCATTAATGTAAACAAGTCATGTAAAGTCATAGAGGTTACCCTCCTTGTTGATCAGGGGTTAAAGTCCCCGCAGTTGTGGGACACTAGGGTTATTAGACTCTCCTAGAGAAGTCGGCCCTGGTAAGTTATTGTCAAGTCGGAAACTAGTATAAATAGAGAGTGAGCCTCTCTATTTATCACAGAGACACTCACACTCAGTTGTAGCGCATGAGTGAGAGAGAAGGAGTTGGGATAAGAGAGAGAACAACTGGTGGAGATCATCTTTTCTGTCTTTGGGTTTCACTGCTGCCATTGGTGCTTATTCTATCTCTGAGGAAGTTGCGGGGTTTTCTCCTTTATGGTTTCCTCGAGGAAAATCTTTATGGTTTCCTCGAGGAAAATGACTAAGCAAAGAGAAACGAAATGCAAAAAACAAAAACTATTCTCTTTCTTTTTTCAAATAGAAAACTTGAAAGCCACAAAAGAACAAATTCTTTTTATTTTTTTCAAAAACAATGATATGCCATGCAATCTAGACTAAAAACTTAATCTACATGCATATAAAACAAACATGTGTTTTTGTTTTTTTCTTTTATAAATGCAAAAGAAAAACTACCTACAAACAAAAGTATGCAGATAACAAGAACAAAGCAAAAGAAACTTTGCTATGCAACCACCAAACAGACTCTAGAATGCCCTAAAGTCAGTATAAACCATATACTTGGAAGGAAGGCTTGCATAAAAGACAAGTCAACTATTTTGGCATAGTGAAGTTAACCAACAAAAGAAGAAGGAAACAAACACTAACAAGCTTCTGAACTCAGACAAATATCACTAACAGAGGCTGACTAGAAACATAAGCCAAAAATCATGCCAAGCAAAGGGGGTGGGGGGAAAGAGCAAAGAACAAACTCTAATGGTATAAAAAGGCTTACCACATAGATAAAGAACAACCAAAAGGGATGACACTAACTCCCTGGAGTCATGCACCTGCAGAGGATCCCAAAAGACCTACCAAACAACCTTCAAACAGAAGAAAAACCACAAAAATGAGGAAAAAACATTGTTTTAGGGCCACACGCGGGTTGTACTACTGACAAGTTGCGTGTCATACGCGGGTTAACAGTACAACAAGTCGCGTGTACAAGCACACGCGGGTTGTATTACTGATAAGTCAGGTATCGTACGCGGGTTGACAGTATAGAAAGTCGCGTGTACCAAACCAGACACGTGACTGTTCAGTCTACAACTCACGTATGGGTGGAAAAAATCCCCAAAAAAGTCAAAAACTGCCTTAGGAAGGCAGGGGAGGTGTTCTATCAGACTAAGAAGTTGTTCCTAAGTGGCAAGAAGGACCTGAAACCAATGCAAAAGACTGAAAGAAGGACAGAGAAACACCAAATAGACAAGGTTCTCCCCAGCGGAGTCGCCAGTTCTGTTGTAAAGGAAAGTTTCCTATGGCTAGGGTTTAAGAGGCCATCAACGTACTGGGGTTGAAAGGTGGATGCAAATGGTTCTGCAAGTAAATACAAGCAAGATTCTGAGATTGGAATGGTTCATACCTTAGCCAAATGAAGGTTGATCCAAGCAGCCCTTCAATCCTCTTCTTGCTCTTCTTCCTCCAAGAGACCTGCAAAACGAATTATACCTTCCTCAAACCATTATGACCACATATAAAACAATGATAATCAAAACAATAAAAGAAACTATTCTGATTAACATAAGCATATGATCATAAACAAAGATTCAATCACACATTGAACAATACTTTGGGAAGAAGAAGGACATCACATCTTTATTAATCTTGAAAACAAGTACAAATATACCTTCTCTTCAAGTTCGGCACTTCACAAAACCTTGATCTGGTTTTGCTGCTTCTTTTCTCCAAGGAACTCAGCCTCCAAGCTCTGCAACACAATGAGAATGCTTCTAGGGCAAAGGTGTGGGCAAAGAGAGTCCCAATTCCTCCAGCATAATGATGCAAAGATTCAAGTCTCCTCTCATGGACCTCCCTACCTCTATTTTATATGCTTAATGAAGAGTTATGGTCGAAGACAAAGTAGTTACAAGTGAAGGAGTCAGTTGCATAACTACCCAAATTACCCGAATTTCAAAATATATATTTTTTGACATTTTTTGGAGTCGTACGTGGGTATTATATATAGACAGTCACGTACGTACGCGGGTTTCCTTACCTTAAGGAAACTCGCGTACACATAAAAAAACTCATTTTAAGGGTATTTCTGGGCATTTTCAGACTTTGGTGTCGTCTGGAAAGTTTTAGCTAACATAGATACCTTTCCAACAGTGCAAAGATGAGGTCAAACGGAGTTACAGAACTCCAGATATGGGTCCTCCAAGTTAGGTGTTTTTTCAGTGATTTTTAGTGACTTTCATGAAGTGTCATCATGGAAGTGTCGACATGCAACGAAATCATGGGAAAGTGGTCACAGGCAAAGATGTGTCATTTTGAGCTATAACACTCCTTGAATCAGAGAAAAGTGGTGCTAGAGTAATTGGAGATGAACTAACTAATTCCCATTTGAGGATAACTCAACACAGACTAGGGTGAACTGATGGTCGGACTCCCATGACTAGTGTGGGTTCCTAAATTATAGGGATTGGCCTCTGGAGCTCCTAAACTGATGCAAACTGGTGCATCAAGTGTTAGGTGGGCCCCAGATGAGTTCCCCATGGCACTAGTGAGGTGGCAATAAACTCTTAAGCTAGGAAATGACAATTAGACTATGGTGGTCAAAGGGAGGATCTTTAATTAATCTTAACAAAAGGTAACATAAGCTGCATAAGCTAAAAGGCACTACAAGAAATTCAAAACTTCCATATCTTGTCACACACGCCATCTTTGCCTAATCTCCTACTGCAGTTCTCACTTGATAATATTCTTGTCTCAAGTCCAACTCAGAGAATACCTTGGCCTTAACCAACTTGTCAAAATAATTTGTTGCCAACGGTAAGGGATAGTTGTCCTTGATGGTTTGCTTGTTCAATTCATGATAGTCCAAGTACGTCCTCAATGAGAGCACCATAGGGAGACTTGGAAGGTCTAATGAAAGTGATTCCAATCATCTTGCCCAACTGATTCTTCAACTCTTCCAACTTTTGTCTTGACAATCTAGAAGGTGCTTTTGCTTGAGGTCACAACCCAAGTTCAAGCTTAATGTGATGTTGGACTACATAGTTGGGTGGGAGCACTTTTGGCAAAGTCTTCAACAACATGTTATAGAACTCCAACACATCAACAAGTGCAAGTGGCATAGGCACCCTCCTTTCCCCTTTGTCCACTTTGCCAATCAACCCTAGGACATAGAATCTTTGATACGAGCACTAAGCAACCCTCTTCATGCTAAATGTAGAGATCAATTGCACTCTTCCCTTTGGCTTCCTTGTTGTTGTGTGCACAACACAAGGTGTCTCACAATTTGGCATCACCATTCTATCTATAAATGGCAAAAGAATTGTCTTTGTTCTTCTAAGAATGACCTTAAAGTCATCGAATTGCACCATCGTGAAGTTTGTGGCACCTTTCCACTTGTCCCATTGAATTGAAACCTCAAGTGTAACTCTTGTTGTTTCCTTAGCATTACAGTTTATAGGCTTAACTAAATATTGGCATGGTCCAACTCTAATCCAAGTTCCCTTGTCAACTCCTTTAAAAGTTGTGGGAAGCACTAGTGTTCACCAAATCCATAACTTGCCTCCCATTCACGATCAAGTCCACATAACTTGGTTTGGATTGTGCCTTCACAATCAAGTTCGAAATTCTCAAAGGTTCCTCAAAGGAAGGTTGCACCTGTCTCTTTGCCACAAAAAATTCCTACTTCAACCCTCAATTACATGAATATAACCAAGAAACAGAGAAGTCAAAGTCTTACCTAGACTTGGAGCATGTTGCCTAATGGTGTCTTGTGTCTGCTTGCGTTGGTTTGTTTGCTTCCTTGGTGCCCATCTTGGCCCAATTGCACTTGAACCCAAGAGGATTGGTAGTGTGTCTTCCATTGCTGCTACATGTGCCTTTACGCCACCGAAGTGAAATTTAAGTCATGGTTGGATGTTCAGCCTGTGCTTCATTGAATTGATTGTGGCCCACAACAACATTTCAACGCTTTCTTCATTTACACTAGCTTGATCTCCATTGTATTGTAGTTTCCTTACTACAAATAAGCCTCTCGTGTTTGATTCTTGTGATTGTAGAACGTAAGGACATCCCCCCAAAACTCACTCCTTTGAGTACTGCTAGATGCAATGTCCAACTTTCCTAACCACCATCTTCACCAAACAGTTATTTAAGTCTACTAAAACCACTAAGTTCCTTGGGAAGTAATGGGATCACTATGATACCAACCAACCAACTCTAAGTTGCCCAAATTTAGTTAGCATTCAGAAAACCAACCAACTCTAAGTTGTCCAAATATCTTTAGTAGTCATACAACCAACCAACAAACAAGGTTGAGACAACTACTAGTTATAAAACATGCAAAGTTTTTAATCTTTAGCACTTGATCATTTAACTTTTATGCATCACATCATTGCAATAACATGTGGGTGGTGACCAAGCTAGGCACCTTAAAATTTTATTATAGGACACAACCAAATCTTTACAACAATGAGTTTGGCCAATTGCCATGACTCAACATTCATACAAATAACACAAGTCCCTTTTGAACTTGCGGTCACACTATTGTAGAATTACCCTTGCAAAGTTTAAGAGCCTATCACTTGCAGCCTCGGTCTTCTCTAAGTGAGTCTTTAGTGAATGAACCTATTGCGTGCCCTAAATGTTCTTCACTTCTGCACTGGAATGTTTTTCCTTGCAGCATGCCAAGTCTACCTTGATCATCCAACACACTTGTAGACTTCCACAACTTGAAACTGTTCACTTCAAGACTTCAACTTTTGTTTTGCCCCAAGATCAAGTCTGTCACTTACATCCTCTTCTCAGACCTATTCTTGAACCCTTGAACTTCTTAAATAGTCTCCTAGTTGCAAGATCACTTGCACCCTAGTATTGGTGATCTGCATTTCAGTCTCTTATCACATATATAGTAGCTAGGCTACCATATTCTATTTTTCAGATTTCAGTACATTTTCAGCCAGTTCCCTTACATATGAGATGCTGAGACGAGCATCTATGATGGATCATTATTTGATGATGGACTATAGTACTCTCCCATGCCATGACTAAGTCTCAGGACACTCAGATTTGAGGGCTGATGTAGCCATTTAGCTATGTGCAGAGCAGTTAGCAGTGCCCAGATTTGCATCAGTGTTTTCTCATTGGACATATATTGATTCAGATGGATTATTTGCATGATTATGACTCGGCTTATATTATATTGTGTTATGGTTATCATTGCTCTTATACTCATCTTTGTGACACGTGTTAGCATTTAGTATCATGATTTGGCGGTCATATAAATATGTGGACTTGGATGTATCTATATTATGTATTGATGTCCCTACTCAGAATTTGAAGTTCTCGACCTATACTCATTGGTTTTACACTCCTTAGGGAGAATAGAGGTAGTCATTCCCACCATACTTTGGCTTGCTAGTGTTGGTTTCATCATTCATTGTCTCCACCCATCCATTACCTTCCAGTTGTGTTTTAGCTCGACTTACTACTTGCATGGAGGACCTTTCCCCGCTAGAGCCTTTGTTGGATAAGCCTCCCTGTTTATTTGTGTCTCGGCTCTTAGTTGCCTAGGATGTGTTTGCTTACCTGAAACAAGTGGCGTTGCCATCAATACAATGTATTTGGAAATAAAATGAATATCTTATGAAAAAGCCCATTCATGAAAAGTAGTGTTTTTAAACATACATGAATGCAAGGCTAGCCTAATGAAATTGGGTCTAAAAATATTGCACTAAAATATCTTTAACATTCATGAAAAGTAGTGTTTTTCAACATACATGAATGCATAAAGCCTAAATGATAAAAGTCTGTATAAAAAATATGTGGACAAAGGCTATGGAAAATCAAAGGCCCAAAAAGCAATGGTTCCTAAAAGTTATATCTAAAGATTGCTGGCCTTACTTGTATTGAGTTGGATTGTGAGCATTTGTCAAGGTGAGTAAGCACCTCTGAAGTAGTTCACCCATTTGTGAGGCACTGCCATCCCCTTTGTTGTTGTTTGCTCGGCATATGGCTATAGTGAGTATCCTTTTTCCATATCCAAAGTGTCATAGTGTGGAGTGGGCAGTCATCCTTTGGCCTAACCTTATGAATTTTAGCCTTCACCCTTCACTAGCAAATTGACTACAACTATGAAGTGAGTATAGTCTTGAAAGTCTGGTCTGAGTTATAATAAATAAAAACCTATATATGTATTTGGTTGATGTACTGCCAGTGAAGTGATTGCTATTTGTTATGAGTGTTACTTAAATGATTTGTAGAGCATGTTTTAGCCTTTTAACACTTGCAGCAGATGGATGTCAGCGTGAGTTACATTATTCATATCTGGTCATTTACAGGTTATTACTTTGTCTATTTGATATTGTTGATGATAGGTAGAGACCTTGAGAGGGTATGAGTATATACCTTAGATGGATTTGGACTTTTTGAGTCTAGTGAGACAACTTGTTTTCAGTTCCGGGTACTTACAGAGATGATCAAGCTCATTTAACCTTTCTGGTGCAGTTTTGCTTCACTAGAGGGTAGGTCTGAGCAGGGAGATGATTTTGTTGGATCTCCTAGGGCCCTGTATGGGGAATAGGGGGTCCAACCACTTGATTGTACCATAGTACCCCCCTCCCAGAGAGCTTGGTGGGCTCAGTTGGATAACGTAGGCACCCTAGGAGGCTGTTTTGGTAGGTTCACGTTTCTCGATGCAGATTAAAAAATAATTAAATGGCTACTGAAGAATTCGATTTGGGCTATTGAGGCAAGGAAATGGCATGGAATGAGTTCTGATGATGAGAGTGATGTCTTCCACACCTTCTCCAGCAGTTGCAGCACCTGGGTAGGCCCACATCTTTTTTTCGGGCATTTTATATTATTTTCTGGAGCTTTTGGAGGCTCACGATTTCCTCAAGGAGGCACAATTTCACATTTAAAAAAATATATTATTTTTATTGTGCCATGGGGACACCCAAAGGGAGTTAGTTAACACTCCTTGGACCCACCATGTGCTTCATTTATTTTTTGTTGAGTGGGATCCCCTCTCTTAGGGTGATTTAGTCCACTTTTATATTATATTATGGCATTGATCCATGTATTGTCTGTTGAGCTCATCTCAACTGTTGATTAGAACATTTGTATCTTTTAATCTTAGCCACCCATTTGAAAAGTGGTTAGGATTTTGGTTCTCTCATTCCTATTTAAAGGAGAGAGCTTTTCATTTGTAAGGGGCCTTTGGCTCTTGGATCTGGATAATAGAAAAATTATTCTTGTGGAAATTTTTTGGATGTCCTTTGCATCTGGTGTTCTTCGATGGTGATTGAAAAATCTATCACTTCCTAGCACTTGGGTATTTTTGTAAGATCTATATTTTTTTGGAAACATTGTCTTGTCTATAGAAGGGCGACTTCAACTTGGGCGTTTCTACAAGGGTTCCTCAACTCGCTTGGCTTGGATGCGCTTGTATCAGGGGGTCTTCATTAGTATCAATGCGATCTATGATTTCATCTTGCTATTTTTCTGTAGCATTTGTTCTTTTCTCTTGATGCATCAAATTTGATATGGTTGAGGTTTGTTGTGCAGGAGAGGGCGCACTGGCTCCCTTGGGCAAATCGTTTTACATAGAGGCTTGCATCAAATCTTCTCAAATTGATCAAGACGACATAGATCATCATCATTAAGGCATCTACAGGTTTCGAGTTAAGATCTACAGGTTAGTTTTTCTTTTCTAGATTTCAATCCATGGACATCTTTATTTTCATGTTAAAACCCTAAATATTGAAAAATAAAAAATTATTATAGATCAAACCGCTTGATCTCAGGGCAAACCATTTCTGGGTTTTGTAGATCGGGTCAATCCCTAAGTGGGTCTTCAAAAACGTTTTGCTAAAGTGACTCCATTTGTCTCAAATCACAAGGCATTGTTCTCTAAACCCTAAATATTAAAAATAAAAAAAATATTATAGATCAAACCGCTTGATCTCGAGGCAAACCAATTTTGGGTTTTGTAGATCAGTTCAAACTCTAAGTGGGTCTTCAAAAACGTTTTGCTAAAGTGACTCCATTTGGCCCAAATCCTAAGGCACTGTTGTCTAAACCCTAGCGCTACCTTTCATGTTGCCTCCTCTTGTGATTTGATCTTTTCCTTGTGGCTCGGGTACTTTGATACTGTTATACCTTCTTTCGAGTCTATCCCGTGGTACTAGATAGCCCCAATCCTGTTATTACCCTCTCTACATTGGTCACGTTTCCCAAGGTCGTGGATATCTTCATCTTTTGCTAGTACCTTGGTCCCAGATCTAGTATTGGGCTCGTAGGTCACCTGTGTCTTGAACTTGGATCAAATTTTTCATCTCATAAACCCTGATCCAAGCCCTAGTTCACCTAAGTGACGTCATCCATAGATCTAGGGTTTCTTCCACCGTGCACCTTACGTACTTCAACTCCATTTGATTTGTTGTGGTGCTTGGGTCTGATCTCTCCTATCGGGAGTAGATCGGGGTCTCCCCCATTGTTGTCTTGGGCTAAGATAACTTCAAGTGAAGATTGCCTCGATTGGCATGACAACCATCCATTTGGGAGTCGAGGCTATCTTGGTTCCACCTCTTTAGTTGCCCTTTCCTCTACCATCCATCCTGGATCCACCTCACAGAGGCAACTACAAGTTTGGTGATAACACAGTCCTCTTGATTGAAAGACTCAACTTCCAAGTTGCACTTCTTGGACTTGGTTTCCATTGAGTCAAGTTGACCTGAACTCCTTTTGTACATGCCTTTGCAATTCCATGCCATCCACTTTATATAGTGGAGGAAGTCTAACCACTCCATTGAATCAAGGGCATTTGCTTCCATTCCACTTCTTTATAGACCCGTGGTCCTAAGTTTTCCTTAAGTTTCATAACTAGTTTCCTTAAGGTGGTGTGTGTGCTATGCATATTGCCCAAGTTGTCCACCTCAAGCACATTGTCTTCATGCCCAACTGTCTACTCCAATGGTTAAATCTTGCGGTCCCATTTTTAAGTTGGGACCATTCCAAGCTAAGGTTTTCCTATAAAAGTAATTTGGTTGCTAACTCCAAGTCTTATCCGACAATTTTGTGGTATTTTTATAAACTACTACTTGTTAGCGTCGCTCTTACTCTTCACTAAGCTAAGAGTGCATGCAACACCAAATATTTTCCAACACTTGGTCTTCTATAGAAAGTTGTCTCTTCAACCATTTGTTTGGTTGAGATGACCGTGCCATATGGTGGCAAGCCATGCCTTCTCTATTGGCCACCATCTTGCAAGTTATGGAGTGCACGATTGTTGCAAATGTTGATCACTTTCTCTAAGTGTTTGTCCTAAACGTGCTTAGTCAAAACATCCAGATGTCATGGCTTGCTGTGGCATTCCACCAAGCAAGTTGCTTTGCTCTGCAAGCTACAACAATGTTGTAGCACACCTCAACCTCTAACCTCCTTTTCTTTGGCTATGTCTTTCTCATCTAACTCTGGCATACCTCTACCCTAGGCATGGCACTTGCTTTCACAACTTCTACAACCAATCTCGTTGCCACTCGATTTGCCTAAGGTGAGTGTCTTCTGTTTGTGCTGTGTATCAACTTCCCTATATAGCTAAGTTTGTTGAGTGCCTAAGTCACCAATGTCTCACGCCAAGTTTTCCATAATCTTCTAGCTCAGATTGGGGTAAAGTGCGCAAGTTTTCCTTGATAAGATAAAATACCCTGCATCCTCATATGCATGAAGTTCTTGTTTCCATTGCAAGTTCAACAATGAAATCTTTCTCTCCACAAACATCTTGTTGCTGATGTTGTTGTTGTTCCCTGGTTGAACCTTCCTCCAGAAGGTCACATTGTTCAACGTTGCACTTACACAAACCAACATTGCTTCAACCATCCAACCTATCTGGCCATGTATCTACACATTGGTACCCCTCAAGTTCTGGACTAGTCGGGTGATTAGTCCAATTGTCGCATCCAAACCCTCAAGATTGCACTTTCTCATGTCTAAGTTGTTAGATGTATCTACCTTCAAGTGTAATGTGTAACTTTGCTAAACTAATGGAAAGGTCACGACCACTTCCTCAAATTATCAAGTCTTCGACAACCATGTGCCTCAACACACATGTTAAACTACAAGAAATGCTCAAAGTAGTTTCCATTAAGGCTCCAATACAATGGCACTGTCTTTCCCACTGTCCCAACTCCTGGGCAATAGGTCACTCAAATGGTTTGAATGAGAAGAAAGGGTTTCCCAACAAGTCATTTTGTCACCATAGGTTTCTTCCTCATCAAACCTTGACAAGCCATACTCTTCGTCCAACTCACCAACAACTTCCTCATATTTGTGCCTCCTCAATATCTTGCGGATGCATCAAATTCAGTGTCATCTTCATCGTGGACTTTGTTGGCTCTTTGACTAGCTTAGCATTCAAGATCTTCTAATAGATTTGGCGGTAACCAACGATCTTCACCAAAGGCCACTTTGGTGCACTTTGTGACTTGCAATGTTGCTTGTTGGTTGGATGCCTCCTCCCCCAAACTCTTTGCTTTCTCTAAAGTTTGTTGAGTTTTGAACTTCTTTTGCAATCAACAAAGGTTCCATTGCCATGTTTGCCTCTCTTAGCATTTTGTTGGCATAGTCCTTAATAGTCGTACTCAACCCCTTCTTTGCAAATGGGGGTTGGGACTTCTTAATGACCTTTGTGATTGTCTCTATTGGACTTTGGGATTCATCCTAAATAACATCAATAACACCCTCATTTTTCCGTCTTTCATAATGTTAATGCACACTTAACATGTGCTTGGCTAAACCAACCTTTCCTTCAATCAATCCAGTGTCTTGCAAATGAAAGCTTTGCTAGTTGATTGCACTACTTAAACCCAACACTTGGTCATTTTCTAGCAAAATTCATGCATTGTCTTGGTTTTCCTCTTCTTGTGACCTATTTTTTGTGTAACAAGTCGCACTTTTCTCAACAACCTCTACAACAATTGCTAGTGCAATCTTTGTCTTGCTTGTGCCAACGTCACTTGCTTCTAGTCTACCAAAGTGCGCAATAATTCATCCTTTTCCAAGACTATCTCCACCAAAGTCTCCAATGCTACCAACCTGATCTCCATTCCGACAACTCCATCTTGTACACCCCAGGTTTCCTTGCTTGAAATCAACTCTTCTTGCTGTTATGTGTGATACAAGGATTGTTTATTGGTACGATGGTATCCTTGTTATCCACTAAGTTGTACTTAGGTGGATTTCTAGTGCGCTGCCGAGGTTGTGAACAAGTTCCTTGTTCATTATCAGTGCTTAGAAGTTCAGAAGACCTTTTAGGGCCAATTTTGGCCATTAATTTTTTTTTTTTGTAGGGACATTGTAATAAGTTGGCGCAGCATGATGATTTTTTGTAAAAGACTTGGTGAACTTAGACAAATCTATCAATGCAGTACTCTAGAGTGTTTTTTCCCTTGTTAATTATCGGTTGTTGCACAAACGACTTATAATTTTCAAGTTTTTCACTCAACCTCCAAAGCTGGAGTATTTTCCTTGGTGATTAAGCTTTAGGAGGTTATTAAAGTCTAGGTGTCTATGTATATTACCATGCTAGTCACTCTTTTGAGTCATGTGAACATTGCACCCCCTTAGGCTTTTCTAAATTTTCGAGAAAAACATTTTTTCCCATAAACTTAGACTATTTTTTAATAGTTTAATTAAGAGATTTGTAATTGTCATAAAAGTGTGGCTAGGGGGTAAATTTGCCATGAGGGTGTGCTTGTTTTCAAACTCAAAGCACCCATTTTACCCTAAAACCCACTCTTCTTAAGTTTTAAGTGATTATTTATCACTTAAATTGAATTCTTTCCGAAGAAGGCAAAAGTGGATAAAAGATTAGAAAAAATGGAACATATGGAGAAAAAACACATTCCTAAAGCAGTGGGAACTCGTCCCAGACATGTTTCGGCTCAACTGAGGATCATGTTGGAGCAATTTGGGGACCAAATCATGGTGAATCAACATCAAATCTCAAGGGGGCGAATTTCTCCTTAAGGGGGCACATTTATCCATGATAGGCTCATCTCTTGTTGTATATGTGTCGCAGAAAGAGGGGGGGTGACCTACCTTGTGAGAGGTATTACTTACCACCTCTAGTTCACTCTAGTTTGCCCCCAATCTTCTAAAAAAAACTCCAACACTTGGCAAATTCGCCCCTCTTGGGGTTTGCTCTCATTTTTCCTATTTAAGCAAGAGTTTTGCTCTCATTTTCTCATGGTCAAAGGACTGAAGGAATGCCCAAGTGTATTGTAGTTGTAATACTGTTGTTCGTCGATTGCACACTAGCAGCAAAAATCTTCTGAAAGCTGTCTCTTCACTTAGGAAAGTGGGAGAGGTGTGACCTTGGGGGCAAGCACAGAGCCAGGTACTGTCACCTACTCCTAGCTCCTCCGTTTAGGCTAACTCCTAACGAAGCCAAGGGGGGTAGCCCCTAACAAAGAGTTTTCTATGGCTCAATGTTTAAGTTAAGTTTTAGATGTTTTGGATGCAGATGGGTGTTGTTTAGGAGTTGTTGTGATTTAAAATGATTTAATATTAAGGGGATGATGATTAATCAAGGCAATCCATGTTGCTAACAAGAGATCACACAGATAAGCAAATATTCCAGACTTTTAATTAAGCATTCAAATATAATCAATTGAAATGAACCATAGACAGTTGATCAAGATAGAAAATTAATCAAATATAACAAAGGACTTGTGCCTTATGGAGTCAAATAAGCGCGTGAAATAAAGTCTAGGAATTAAGCTAGTGAGTATTAGGTTTTGCAAGTGCTCTTGGTAGATTTTAAGAATTTTAAATGCTCTTGATTAGGGTGTCAACGAAGGTTTGTCAAAGCCAGAGACTCTTCTAAGTTCCCTCTGTTGAAGACATGTCGGGCTCGCCCAGTATCCCAGGTTGGTATCGCAAAGATTGACCAGCTAGCCGAGAATCTAAGATAGCGGGAGGTTCCGGCGCTTCTACTAGGAAGTACTTTGGAAGAATCCCTACAACGCCGGTGCGTTGGTTATGGGTGTTTAAGTATTATTAAGTTGCCCTTATAGGGTTTAAAGATCCAGTGCCGTTTCTGGGTATTCCGACCTGGGATTGGTTAGAGCATACTCTGGTAAGGATGGAAATGAGTTAATTAATTAAAGGGGTGTGTGTGTTGAAGGTTTTATTAAGTTAATTAATTAGACTCTCCGACAGAGAGCGCTCTTGACCTTGTCTTATGACGAAGGTTCAAGAGTCTTATCTAATCTAGATGAGACTAATGCAAGGGTGATGCAAACGCTAAAGATGCTCTCTGATAGAGAGTGCTCTTGACTTGTGTTTTTGCAAGTTCAAGAGTCTTACTTAAGAGTTAATTGATTAAACAAATGTGAACAAGAAACAAAGATGAGTTATTAGACTCTCCGATAGAGAGCACTCTTGGTCCACCTTATGGTGTGATTCGAGAGATTTAAGCAGTTGATTTACTTATAAAGATAAACAATTAAAAATAGAGTAATCAACTTAATTAATGAATTAGAGGTGTGATGGATTAACGATTATTCTAAGAATAAGATGCAAATAATGATGAAAACGAGCAAATCTAACCTAAGCATACACAAGTAAACACGACATAAGACTCCCCAAATGGGGGAGGATGAGAGTGGGGACTTAAAAACCCCACTCAAACACAAGATCTTTATTAAAATTTATACAATGTGCCTTAAGGATTTTAATCCTTGAAAGGACTTTTCAAATGAAAGCAAACAACTCTACTAATATTAGGACTTGTGTAAAAAGGAGAGTGCTTTTACTTTTACTTTTACTTGAAGATCTTTCTGAAACCTGTGAAAAGGGAAAAGAGAAAAAGTTTGAATGAGAGCCAAAAGAGCAAAGGAAAAGAGGACTGAAATAAAAGAAGATGAGGAAACGAAGGCAAGAAAACAAAGAGAAGGTCAAAACCAAAGAAATGGAGAGATAGGGCAGCCAACTATGAAGCTGAAGGAGGACAAAAATTGAAGAAAACGGGGTAGCGAAAGAGAAAACAAATAGCTGTCATAAAAATTACAAAACAGGGCAGCGAACAAAAAGTGGAAGAAAAGACCAATAACAGGGTTGAAGAAGGCTCAAAAACTAGGGCAAAAAAGAGGCAAAAAAGAAAGAAAACTAGAGCACACTAGGGCTGTCCAAAATAAAGAAAAGAGATGGTAAAAGAGAGTAAGAATGGGGTAGCGATGATGAAAAAGTGAGAAAAGGCAAACAAGTCAAGGAGGAAAGGGGCTAGCAAGCAAGGAAACAAAAGAAGTCAAAGAGCAAAGGGAGAACTAGAGGAAAAAAGTTCGGTAACCAAGAAAGTGTTTGAATTTATGAAAGAATTTGAGATGGAACTTTGGAGTAAGATCTCCTTGTTTTTTCCTCTTGGAAAAAGCCAAACTCTCTGTAGGTCTTGAAAGTCAACAATGTTAGAAGGTTCTTATGATGATGGAGATGAGATTGATGCAGCTGAGCTCGCACCCTTCTCCAAATGGCGAGATCTGTAAGGACAATCCAACTTGAAACCCAGTGAGATCAAACAATAAAAACTAGTATGCTATGAATATTCAAACCAAGATCAATACTTCATATAACTGAATATTTGCACCCATCTAGATTATGATAAACTTTGCATAATAAACCAACTTGACAGCAGCAAATGGTAAATCTTATGTTCTAATAATTGACTTCTAAAGCTAGTTGTTTGATTCAACACATAAATAACAAATTGAAAGCATGGAAAGAGATCACCTCATACAACACATCCACCAATGAAGAGACAATTTTGTAGACCTCCAAAGTCGAAAAGCTTTATTCAATAAAATAATGATTACAATTTTTGCAGAGTTTCTATGCCGAAAAGTCCATCCTAATAGAGCTGAAAGAGCCTCTATTTATACAATGAGAGAGTGGTAAAACCCTAAAAACCAAACCTCATAACCTAATTGGCCTGGCCACCAAACAGAGAAACCAAACCTAAGATGGAGAGCTGGGAGTGAGGGGAGGCCTCCACCTAGGCAAGGCGCCCCCACTCCAACCCTAAACAACCAAATCAAGCCACATATGAGGCCACACGTGTGGAAGGTGCCCTCAGGAGAGAGAGAGGCGTGAGCTATGAAGGAGACGTCTGGTGATGTAGGTAAACCATCTTTTAGGTTTGGCAGGAGCTTGTGCTAGGTTTGGGAAGCCCACTGATGGTGTAAGCCTCAGTCTTCACCTCGATTAAATCACCGAACCAATGAGTGCTCTCCATCTCATTCTTTAGCTGGAGATGACACAACGACTAACCGATAATAAATTAATTGCTCACTTAATGGTGACTGAAGCTGAGTTATGACAACTCCAAACATCATAAGTGCTCGATGAGATGTCATTTAGCCTTTTATTTCGCTGAATTTAGAGAGTTTTAATTTTCTCCAAAATAATCATTTTTTAATAAAAATTCATTTTTTTCTCAAAACTGACTTTTTTGAGAAAAAAGGCATTATGTGTCCAATTGATGATCCGAAAGTTGGTTCTGACTGGCTGGTTGATCAAGAATGATTTTTGGCTTAAGGTTAGAGCCTTCAATCACTGAATTTGGAGTTCGGATGACCGATTTATTACAAACGGGTTTTTTCCATTTAATTTATGGAAAAATTAACCCAAAAAGCTTAGAAAAAGTAATTAAAAATTAAAAAAATTAAAAATAATTTTTTCCCCGTTCGAAAAAGATTTTTTCGAATTTTTTATATATGTCAAGATGTCTTAGGACATGACCATGTTCTACCTAAATAATGCCTAGTAGGTTTGATCATCCTTTGATTTGAATTTTCTCTTGACTACTTGATTTGACGGTGAAACAAACCTGTTTATAGAAATTTGAGCTTGAAGGGATTGAGGCAGTGAGGTTTGCGTTGCTCTATGGATGTCAAGTTTCCTTGATTGAGCTGTGTTGTAATGGCTATATTATACAACATTGACATGGGAGAGAAATTCTAATGGTGAGGGAAGCTCAGTCTGGTGGTTGAAAATCCACTCAAATGTGTCAACAAAAAGAAATGTCGCGGATGTAGGGTTACAATATGCTTTCTTATAAGTTGATCTGGAATCCTCTTTGCTCAGTTCAATAAAGCTTTGGGGTGGTTTGGTGGTGAGGGATGGAGGAGGAGGTGGATTACACCTCGGATAGGTATTTTGATAGAGGCATTTTTGTTGTAGGCGGTTTTTCTGGTGCTAGGGATTGGCAGGGGACATCTGGACCTCTTCTTTCAGGGAGGGGGCCAGAGGTTTTCACTAGGCCGGTGGATGAAGTGGGGCTGGATGGGAATGATTTTGATAGGATTTCAAAGCCTATTCCATCGTCTTTTTCTGTGGGTTTGGAGGGATTGGCGTCGGTTTTCAAGAGCTCAGAGGGTTTGGCTGTGGAACAGAACGACCTAGTTGGTCTTCTTGGTCGTACTCTCTCTCCATAGACTGGTTCTTTTATGAACTTTCCTACATTATCTACAGAGCTTCCAGTCAAGGGTTTTTCCCCTGTTATTGGTGATGGGTTGCAGCAAAAGGGTTTGGTGGGTGAACTTGGCTCCTTCTCGGTGGGGGCTTTGGATGTCACAGAGGCTGGTCGGGGGTCTGCTGCTGGTCAGGCTATTGAAGGTGGGGAGTTTCCATGGGCGGCCATATCCTCAAATGGTCCTGCGACGGGTCAAGCGGCGAATGCTCTCGGCAGCCAAGATGTGTCTCCAGTAGCGGTATCTTTTTTAGACCCGAAGAAAGGGGGGACAGCGAAGGCAGGATCTTCAAAAGGTCCTAAGGCTGTTAAAATACGGAAGAGAAGGGACAAGCTGGTGTTGGGGGTCGATGTTTCAATGGACGAGGTGGAAGATCTGTCCATGTCAGCAGTTGTCGGGCATGTTAGGGGCAAACGTTTTGGCAGTGGATTTCTTTGGAGGTGGGCAGATGAACACTGGAAACATTTGATGGTTTCAGCCCCTGAGGTTCGGGTCATGACCAAAGGTTGGTTTTCTTTTATTATGCACAGCAATGAGGAGGTTTCTGCTGTCCTGGGGAGGCCGTGGACTATGCATGGGGTTCCAATTGTTTTGAAACGTTGGACTCCATTCTTTGACTCTCAAAAAGAAAAGATTACTCAGGAACCTGTGTGGGTCAAATTGCCTGGTTTTCCAATGCATCTGTGGAATGAGAAACGATTTGTTGCTATTGGAAATTTTTTGGGGGAGTATGTTTGCGTTGATTTCTCTTTTTTGGAAACTGGGAAGTATTCGGTGGCTAAAATTTTGGTCAAGATAGACCTGCGTATGGGACTTTCCTCTGAGTTTACTGTTCAAACAAAGGATGGAGATTTTGTTCAAACTCTTGACTACGTGGGTGTGCCGTTTAGGTGCCGCCGTTGTCATGCATATGGTCATTTGGTGGCTAGCTGTTCGCTTCCTTTTAGGACTGGCAAATCGATGCTTGATAGTGTTTTGGATGGGTTGGATGTTCCTAAGGAGATGGGGGCTTCTGATGGTGTGGGGGCAAGGATTACTGAGCCTTTTGATGGAAGGACGGTGGTCATAGAACCTGAGGCAAAGACTGATATCAGATCACCTTTTATATCAGACACGCCATTGTGTGGAGCAGTCACTTGCACGAAGGTCTTTGGGCATTTGTTTGATGATAGATTGGGAGATGGGACAAAAGCTTTGGTTTCTTCACCTCGGGCAGAAAACGAGAAATCTGCAGTGCAGGCTAATTTTCGAGGGAGTTCACCCTCGGATTTTTTGGGGAAGTCTTTAGGCCTTTCTCCTGCTGTTTCACTTTTTACTGTTTCTGCTGATGTGGGGGGGGGTTTATCTAATGGTTCTCCTTTAGCCACCCCTGTTATCCATTGTTCGGTTGCTACGTGTTCATTGCCGTCATCTGCTTGTGTTTTTTCCCCTGCCATTGTTTCTACTCTCTCTAACAGTTCTGAGGGAAGCAGTATTAGATATGCCCTTAGAAGTCGGGAGATAACTTTTGAGGGGTCGGGGGGGAAAGGTCTTCCTGAATTGTCTTTGCGTGTGGGGGGGAAAGGACGTGGACGAAAATCTTTTTTGTCAAAAGCTCAAGATAGGGCAAAGGTGGATTTAGGGATGGGGACACAATCATCTATTGAATGGGCACTTAGAGCAGCGAATGCCCAGGCGGGGTCTCCCATATGAAAGTGATGTCCTTTAATTGTCGGGGGTTGGCGAGTCCCCTTAAAAAATTGTCTCTTCGAAGGTTGGTGGAATTAAATCAGCTGGATGTTATACTGTTACAAGAAACTTTGGGGTGTAGTGAAGTGGTAATTAGGGTTTTAGAAACATTGCTGCCTGGTCGGAGATTTGTGGCAGTGGATGCAAGGGGTCGCTCTGGAGGTCTGGCCTCGGGGTGGAAGGTTCAAAGCTGTAGGTGTGACTATTCTTGGGGCATTAATTCCGGTGTGGGGTTGGTGGTGTGGGACTCTGTGCTTGGGAAGGCTCTCACGATTCTTAACATCTATGGGCCATATTTGAACAGAGCTAGCTTTTGGGATACTTTGTTCAGTTTGGATGTTTTTGAAGACAACGATGTAATTTTGGGGGGCGATTTTAATCTTTCTCTGGGATCATCTGAGGTCTGGGGGCCTTGAGCTGCTCCGGATGCTTTGGCCAACTTTTTCATTCAAGCTTTTGCGAGAAGGGATCTTTTGGATATACTTCCGCCCAAGATTGTCCCTACTTGGAGAAAGAAGAGAGCAGGGCAACAAAGGGTAGCCAAGAGATTGGATAGGTTTTTGGTGGCTGAATCGTTGGCTCTTGGGGTGGATCTTGTTCGGCAGTGGGTGGGGACAGGAGGGATTTCTGATCACTGTCTTATTTTTCTGGAGTTGCGGGGAGCTCGGAGGAAGCCCCCAAGCCCATTTAAATTTAATTCCAGCTGGATGAAGGATGAGGGTTTTCTTTCTTTGGTAAAGAAGATGTGGAATCATCGTCCTCAAACATCTTTGGAACATGCAGGGTTACATTTTTACCAAAATTTGAAATGCATCAAAGAGGCTATTATCGCATGGGATCATGCTAAGAGGGTGACTGATGATAAGATTCTGAGGGATTGTGAGCTGGCTATTGACAGGTTGCTTCACTGTCCGGGAATGGGGTTCTTGAATGATCAGTCTAAGGCTGAGTTACTCTCTTTGGAAAAGCAGCGGAATGTGATTCTTTGTGAGCG
Source organism: Pseudotsuga menziesii (assembly GCA_001517045.1). Taxonomy (NCBI): domain Eukaryota; kingdom Viridiplantae; phylum Streptophyta; class Pinopsida; order Pinales; family Pinaceae; genus Pseudotsuga; species Pseudotsuga menziesii. The sequence continues at coordinate 887,356 of LPNX010541942.1, read as the reverse complement.
AGAAGAAATGTGGAGGTTGAAGAGCAGAGCAATCTGGCTTCAATGTGGTGATGAGAATACTAAGTTTTTTCAAGCATATGCAAAGGGGAGAAAATTTACTAATTCCATTTGGGAGTTGTCTTCGACAGAAGGTGAACCGGTGACTAGTTTTGATGGGCTGGCTGATTTGGGTGTGAGATATTTTGGGGACTTATTCTCTGCTCCTCCTGGAGCTAATATTGCTGAGGTACTTCGGGTGACACAATTTTTTCCTCGCTTTGTGGATGAGGAGGAAAACAGGATGTTGATGGGGGAAGTTTCGATGGAGGAGCTGTCTAGGGTGCTACACTCTTTTCAAAAAGATAAAAGTCCGGGGCCTGATGGTTGGACTGTTGATTTCTTTTTGGGTTTTTTTGATTTTTTCGGGGAGGAGCTCTTGTTAGTTGTTGAGGAATCACGTAAAGCTGGGTTTATTCATGGTCCGCTCAATTCTACTTTTATTGCTCTTATTCCAAAAGTGGATAAACCTATCAGTTTTGAGGATTACAGGCCTATATCACTGTGTAATTGCTTATATAAGATCATTTCTAAGGTAATTGCATCAAGACTCAAATCGGTTTTGTCCCAGCATATTTCTAGTGAGCAATTTGGGTTCCTGGAGGGACGCCAAATTCATGAGGCCATTGGAGTTGCTCAGGAAGGTTTGCATTCACTGAAAGTTCAGAAACAGAAAGGAGCAGTGATCAAGATTGATCTATCAAAGGCTTATGATCGGGTCTGTTGGCTTTATCTTAGGATGCTGCTTACTCATCTGGGGTTCTGTTATGAATTTGTAAGATGGATTATGGCTTGTATCACTACGGTCAGTTTTGCAGTCCTCATTAATGGAGTTGCAAGTCCATTCTTTCATGCGGGAAGGGGTCTTCGTCAAGGGTGTCCTCTTTCGCCGTTGTTGTTTCTTCTTGTTGCTGAAGGTCTCAGCCGTTTTATGTTGGTTTCTAAGGCTGAAGGGTCTTTTCGTGGTATTGCCTTTTCTCAGGTATTGTATATAACACATCTTCTTTTTGTTGACGATATCTTGATTTTTACTAATGGGCCGAGACAGGATATGGCTAAAGTGGCTGAAGGTCTATCTCTTGTACAAGCTGCTGCGGGTATGGTGGTTAATATTGAAAAATCTACTATATCATGCTCGAACTTAAATCAGCAGGAGACAAATCGCATTGCTCTTCTTTTACCTTTTTGAATTATGGAGCTGGATGCTGGGATTAAGTATTTGGGGTTTTCTAAAACCGAATTCTTATTTGAAGGCCGATTGGCAATGGTTAGTGACAAAATTGGAAAAAAGAATTCATAGCTGGAGTCACAAATGGCTATCCAGGGCCGGGAGACTGGTTTTGGTAAAATCTGTTTTGGAAGGAATACCAGTCTACTGGATGTCTCTTGCATGGCTGCCTAAGGGGATCCCTGAACAGATTAGGAGGCTGTGTTTTTCCTTTTTGTGGAGAGGTAAGAATGATCACAGGTCTATGGTGTGGGTGAGGTGGGAGAAAATTGTTGTTCCAAAAGCTTTGGGAGGGTGGGGGTTAAAAAATATTTTCCTATTTGCAAAAGCTTTAGGAGCTAAAGTATCCTGGAGAATTATACATACACAGAGCCTCTGGACTCGTGTTGTGTATCATAAATATATTGCTCCATTGACTCTTATTGAATGGATTCGGTTGGTGGATAAATCTCGGCCAAATTGCTCAATGGTTTGGAAAGCAGTGGTAAAGCATTTTGATCTGGTTGGCTCTGGTTTGGTGTGGAGAATTGGAAATGGGCGTATGGTTCGTATTGGGATTGATCCTTGGGTTGGCTGTGGGAGGGATCGTGTCCTTCCTGTGGAACTGAGATTACATTTGGCATCAAGAGGATATTTTTTTCTTGTGGATATTGAGGATTAGGCAAATTCTTCTATATGGCAGCAAGGCTGGATTAGTGCTCAGAGACTTGATATTCAGAATGATATGCAGACTGTATGGGAGGGTTATTTAAGGCAGTTAAGGGTTTCAAATGTCAGATTGACTAATCGGGAAGATCAATTGGTTTGGGATCATCATCCTTCAGGGATTTATTCTCCTAAACATGGTTATATTCAGCTCAATTTGTTGGTTAATAATCGTGAATTGGCTTGATGGTGGAAACAGTTGTGGAAGCTAAAATGTCCGGGTAAGGCCAAGTTACTTTTTTGGGCAATTTTGGAAAACAAAGTTCCAACATGGGACATTTTGCAAAAAAGGTTTTTAGAAGGTCTAGGCATTTGTGTTTTGTGTCGGCAGAATGAGGAATCGATTCAACATCTTTTTGTTCATTGTAGTTATTCTCAAACTGTTTGGTTGGAGGTTGGAAAACAATTGGGATTCATTGGGGGGTGGCAGGGTGATTCAGCACTCCAAGCTTTTCAAAGTTGGTGGGCAGATCAGAAATCTCTTCGATCTGTTCCATGTATTCTTTCTTGGGGGATTTGGATCACACGCAACAAGATTATTTTTCAGGATTGCAAAATTCAGATGGAGTCAGTTGTGGCTCAAATTGTTGCTATTTTTCTACACTTCAAGGAACCTGAAAAGACTCTCAAGATTAGGAATGTGAGGGAGGAACTGATTGACAAAACCCTCCCTTGGGGTTTCTTTGATGGAGCTTCTCAAGATCAACGGTTGCACTGTGGTGGGGGTGGAGTTCTCTACAAATCTGACTCTCATTATTTTCACTTCTCGGTTGGATTAGGGAGGGGTTCAAACAACTATGCTGAATTAATGACACTCAGGCTTCTTCTATTATTTGCATTGGAACAGGGTTGTCTGTCTTTACAAGTTTATGGTGATTCTTTGCTTGTTATTGAATGGGCTAAAGAGCTTATTCAGTGTCATGTGGTGTTACTTTTACCCATTCTGGAGGAGGTGTTCCTATTAAAACAACAGTTTAATTATATATCTTTTACACATGTTTTTAGGGAACGGAATGGGGTGGCTGATCAGCTATCCAAGGAAGCATTGCAGCGGCCTATAGACTTTGGTTTATGGAAGATAACTGAACACTCTCGAGTTGGATCATCCAGCTATTATCATCGGCTGTATTTTGATCTTGTCATGTTACAGCATTGAACTCTGTTTTAGTTTTTTTGTGAGCTGAAAACTAATCTAGTTTTTGGTTTTTGTTCTTTATTTTTTGATGCTGGTAAGCGTTTATTTACAGATTGGGTACACTATTTTCAGAGGACTGTATAAGGGTTATATCAGAACTATCTGGAAGGTTTTTTAAGGTGAATATCAACAGGCATCGTGCTGTTGCTATGGATTGGTTCTTCATTGAGCGTAGGCTCTGTTTGAATATTATATGGCTTGTAGAACGTGGATATAAAAGCGACTGATTGATAGATGACTAGTGCTGTTCAACATCAATGAGCGTTGTGGCTCTATTTGTGCTGACAGTCGGGGTATTTTGCTAGAATTTGAACTGGACATGTAGTTCAGGTTTTTAGTTATTATAGGTGGGGGTTTTTGTAAACTTCTTTTATTGGTTATGATCTACTGTAGAGAGATAATTTTGTGACAATGTAGGGATCATTATTTGATCCTATTACATGTATAGCTATAATTTTGTTCAATATTGAAATAAAATTACGAATTTTTTCCGAGGAAAAAAAAATGCCTAGTAGGTTTATAACACTTAGTTGGGCTCTAATAACCCCCCAAGGCCCAGAATTCAACATCAGGCATTCCAGCTTTTGGAGGAAGCGGGAGAAAACCTCGTCAATTATACTCGGCTGAAGGCAAAGCATAATTGTTAGGGGCAAAAAACTCCCTGGAATACCTTATTTGAGATTCTACGTCTCAGGAGACCGAACCACTCAAAAATACCCTACTAGCACATTTTATTACAAACCCCGCGGGGCCATGGTCAAAATTATTCAAATAAAAATTTGGCTAGCCAATATTGGCTAGACATGAAGACGGATCAACTGATACACTGGAATCAGACTTTGAACAAGTCTGTCAACCGGCGGCTCCTCAGGTAACCCAACTATGGTACAAAAATGTTGGTAACATCTGGCTCCAACAGTGGGACAGGTACTTGCTTGATCTATTGATGAAAAAGAGTGCCTGAGAATCCAGGAATCTCTGGTACCTGCATGTAAACAGAAGTGTCTCAGTTCCATGTATATGATAAAAATATACCATGATGAAATACCAAAAAATATTTTTGCTTTTTTCGAAATAAAGTACATGAAAATAAACTTTTTCTTTTTTAGCATATATAAATGAAATATAATATAGATGCTAATATACAAAAAATAAGAAATTTTGATACACATGCTACATGGATATGATACATAACATATGATACAGAAATAAAGTACATAAAATACAACAAGGATGGGTTTAGAAAAGCCCTGGGATGACCCCTTGGTCATCTTGAAGGTTGTTTCGATAAAAAGGCTTCAAGTGTTGGCCATTCATGGGCAGGTTTAAAATTTCTCCGTCCATAGTGTTAAGGAAAAAAGAATTGGTGCCAACCGTGTCGCGGATGCTAAACGGGCCTTTCCAAAGGCTGTCAAATTTTCCATGCTTCCCAGGCTTCTCCCTTCTCTTATCCCATAAGAGAACAGTATCTCCAATTTGGAAAGATCTCGGCCTGGCTGACTTATCAAAGGTGCCTTTCATGCTTTCTTGATGTCTGAGTGACTGATCAAGGGCAGCTCTTCGGGATTCATCCAACTCTATAATCTGATTGATCCTCTACTCCATTTCTGCCTATTCTGTGCCATACTCAGTAACATCCTGAAGATCGGAATCTGCATGCTGACCGGAAGGGTGGCTGTGAGTCCATACACCAGCTCAAAAGGTGACTTACCAGTTGAGTTCTTCTTAGTGATTCTATCCGCCCACACAACATCCTTAATTTTGCTATCCCATGATCTCTTATTATCTCCCACAGTCTTCTTGAGGATAGACATTAAATTTTTATTGGTGGACTCAGCAGGTCCATTGCTGTGTGGGTAATAATCAGATGAGTGGGATAAAATAATGCCATATTTGAAACATAAGTCATTGACTTTTTCGGAACTAAAGGCTTTGGCATTATCGGTTGTTATCTTGAGGGGAGTTTCGAATCTGGTGATGATTCTTTCCTCGATGAAGTCAATAACAACCTTCTCGGTGGCGGCTTTAGTGGGTATAGCCTCTACCCACTTGGTGAAGTAATCCGTTGCTGTGAGAATCCAGCAAAAACCATTGTTGGAGTTATCCTTGAATTTTCCAATAAAATCAAGCCCCCACTGCTGAAAAGGGGCAAGGACCACAACCGGAGTAAGGGGAAGAGCTGCCAACTTTTGCTTCCCAGTGAAAAGCTGACATTCTTGGCAACACTTGACATGCTTGTGAGCATCCGCAAAAATGGTTGGCTAGTAATATCCAGCTCTCAGAATTTTGTGGGTAGTTGTATTTGCTGCATAATGGCCTCCACAAAATCCTGAGTGAAACTCTGCTAATATCTTCTTAGAATCCTGCTCGTTGATGCACCTAAGTATGATACCATCTGGGTTCCTCCAACCCAGACCCTCTTGGGTGAGGCAATACCTAGCGGTCTGAAGTCTCAAAGCCCTACGCTTGTGTCCTTTGAGGTGATCAGGGCAAGTGAGATGGAGAAGAAAGAAAATGATGTCTAAATACCAATGGTTGTCAAGGTTTTGAAGGGCAGGAGTCATGGCAGGCAGAGGGATGTCATTTTCTGCAATCATCTCAATGGCTTCTTCGTTCTTCTGAGTAAGCATTCTAGCAAGGCCTTGTCCCTCGATTAATTTAGTGGGCTTTATCTCAAGGTCATATTCCTGAATCTTGGATACCCATGTACCCCTTATTCCTAAACAATCCTTTTGAGAAAGGATATCCTTAACCGCAGTGTGGGGAACATATCCGGTAACCTTGGAATACCCGATATAAGTCCTGAAATGTTTTAAAGATTTAACCAAGGCATAAGCTTGCTTCTCCATGATGGTATACTTTAGTTCAGAATTCTGCAAGGCTCTACTCATGAATGCTATAGGTTGCTCAAACCCTTCAATGTTCTTTTGGAGCAACACACTCGCAATAGTGTCTTCAGAAGCAAATGAGAAGATCATGAAATCCTTCGCGTAATCTGGGCTGACTAAGACCGGAGACCTGGTAATGGCATTCTTTATCGAATCAAAGGCTTTCCTTCCTTCAGTGGTCCACACAAACTTGGCATTTTTCTTAAGTAAGGACTGCATGGGTTTCATTAATTCGACCAAGTTTGGAATGAATCTTCTGATAAAATTGATATGACCATTGAAGGACTGAAGGGCTTTAACATTCTTAGGGAGAGGAATCTTTTTTATGGCCTCCACTCTTTCAGGATCAATTTTGACATCGTCCTTGTTGATGATGTGTCCTTAAGAGTTTTCCCTCTTCTATGCCCAACACTGACTTAGCTGGATTCAAAGAAATGCCATACTTCCTACACCGCTCGAAAATCTGCCTGAGATGACCAACATGGTTGGATCTTTCTTTTGAAAAAACAATGAGATCATCTTGATATATCTCAATGACTTTGCCAATCAACTCCTTGAAAGCATAATCCATGGCCCTTTGGAAAGTAACTCCTTGTTTAAAAGGCCAAAGGGCATTCTCAGATATTCAAAAGTGCCCCAAGGAGTTGTGAAAGTGGTCTTATGCCTATCCTCCTCTTGAATGACTACCTGGTTATAGCCAGAAAAACCATCTAGCATCGACATCATGCTTGATCTAGTGACCCGTTGGAGGAGGGTCTCCATGTTGGGGAGGGGGTAATTGTCCTTCTGACATGCTATGTTTAGATTCCTGAAATCTGTACATATTCTTATGCTCCCGTTCTTTTTTCTAACTACGACTAAGTTAGAGCACCGTGTTGAATGTCTTGTAGGACTATTATTCCTGCTGCTAGCATTTTTTCTAACTCCTTTTTTAATGATTGGTGCTAACTTAGGATTTATTTGCCTAAGTTTTTGTCTGAAAGGCTTGCCTTTTTTACATTCCGGCTTTAGGGGAATAGTATGTTGAAATACATCTTTTCTATAAGCTTTGAGCTCGTCGTAAGTAAAGGCAAATACATCCCTATACTCTTTGACCAAGTTTATGAGTCTATTCCTTTCTTTTTCAGAAGTACCTTTTCTAATTTTTATAATTTTAGGTTCTGTTTCCGTCCCAATGTTGACTTCAATGTAATCTCCCGGTTTCATTTGCTCAACATTGCTTTTTCTTCTGTCCTGTCTGCCAAAGATGTTTTCTAAGGCAACTAGACCACGTGGGACAGGATTGTTAAACTGGTCACCTTCTCCATAATATTCTTTGTTTTCTTCTTGATCATTTACTTTAAAGTTTAGGAATTCATCAACATTATGAATGAATCTCAAAATCTGCTCATCGTCTTTGAAGACCTGCCAATGTTCCACATTATCAGGAACAGAAGGTCTGAAGTTAATCTCTAAAGGACAACCCCCCTCTAACATCTCATCCGATGGTTGAAGAGTTGACGCTGAAACTGCAAGCTTGTCGGAGGCACTATTCTGATCTCTAGGGACTGCTTCTATGTTAAGGGCATCAAAGAATTCCATTGTATCCCAGATTGCATTTCTATATTTCTTAAGTCTTTGACACTTACATGCAAACTGACCCTTAACCTGTTGGACAATTAAATCAGAGTCCCCTTTAATATCAAGCAACTTAATCCCCACGTCCTTGGCAATCTCAATGCCCAGTAGAAGTGCCTCATACTCCGCCACATTGTTAGTTGCTTCGAATTCCAATCTGAAAGCAAAGTTGAAAACCTTACCCTCTGGTGAAACAATGACAACACCAGCCCCTTTGCCCGTTCTAGAGTAAGCACCATCAAAATTCATTTTCCACAACTCACTAAGTTTTTCGGTCTTCATCTCTTCTTGGATGGGTTCCAAGAAGGTGGAGTTGATTTGATAGGAACCATTTTCATCAGTGTGGTAAGCATACTCATTTAATGGTCTTTGAGGGTTTTCAACATGGTGTCTTTTTTCCTTTTCAGAATACAACTTAACAAGTGAAAACTCTGACGCTTGTACGGTGGCATAGGTCCAATCCATCTGGATTGATCCTCTCAAAGTGGCACCCCATTTCCTAGAAAGCAACATACCCCATTTGTCCGGAACATCAATAACCAGGATGTCGATTGTGATCTAGATATCTGGATACTTGGCCAATCTGACTAACTGGTTTTCAATCATCCCTTCGACCTTGACCGATCTATAGTCCATGGCACATACATTTTGGTATGGCCTCATGGTTCTTAAGTCAAGCTGTTGCATGACATTTTTGGTCATGATGCTGGAACTAGATCCTGAGTCTAACATACAATTGTGTAGAAGATCACCCATCATCAATGATACGTAGAAAGGGGGATGATCTTCTTTTCTTGGGTCCCTAGTATGTAGAACTATGGGTGGATCGACAAAGACATTATTTGAAGTTCGCTCCACGGTATCAGAAAAAGTGACTTTTTTATGTTGGTCAAGGACGCAAGTTGATGCCGCGGTTCTTTCTTTTCACCGAACTTGTTGGCGAAAGAGGTTTTGAAAGCTGCTAGACTATCAAAAGCATTGTCTGGTAAATTGTTATACTAGTCGCCGGCCTTTCCATCCAAAGATAGAGCAAATAACTTCATATACACGTCATCATGTTGGCTGACCGGATCATTGACATAAGCGTTGATACACCTAGAAAAGTTTTTGAGGTGCATGGTGGAGGTAATGGCATCAGTGCCTGTATACATCGGGAGCTTCTCGACAGCTTTGTCTGGAAGACGGTGGGGTTGACCTGCTATCTGAGAAAAGTCAAGCTGAGTAAAATACTCGCCCATTATGTCAGAAACAGAATTAGTGATTTCAGGAAATAAAAGGTGGATGTCTGAAACAGACTCAGATCCAAGTTCTGCAAGGATCTTGCGAGAAGATAGTTTGTTTAATCTCCTCCTATAGACTTGTTATCATCAGATCTGCTCCAGCAAATTTCAGTTTCTGGCAGCATTCAAATGTCAAAGTGACCACTCAGTTTTCAATTTGAATACTGAGATCAAATAAAAAAGCCATCACGATGACACTCATGTAGAAGAAAGGTGTGCATATAAAGAAATACTGAATAATTTGCCCAAGCCATCGAGTTTCCAGATGTCACTCTAAACATCAAGGAGTGAATACTATGTTAAAAATCTATGGGCAATGTTTATGGGTAAAAATAAATATTTGATATTCTCTCCGATAAAGAACACTATACGGGATTTACATATGAATTGCTCAATGATGTGTAGCGTCAAAGCAACGGGATTTTGTTTTTGAGGGGCTCGGGCAGAGTTTGTATGATTTTCTAAGGAAAAACAATTATCATCCATTTCCCATTGATATTGTTCAGGAGCTTGGCAAACAGCTTTAGGAGTCTGTGGCATATATGCATCACTTGCATCTCATTCACACAGATTTGAAGCCTGAAAATATACGTTTTGCCTCTTCAGAGTACAAGAAGATTCCATATTCTAGGAATGGCTGCTTCTATGTTACTTCTTTCTCTGTCCCCTTTGGTGGAAAGCATTGGCACAGTACTCTGGCACTCTTGCTGTTCTCAGGACTGTCTTGTATGTCGTTTTACAAGTCTCCTGGTTCACAATATTCCCCGAGATTGCAGGTCAGATGAGCTTCGAATGCCTTTTGAGCGCTTTGGACCATTAAAGAATGTATATCTGCCGAAGGACTACTATACAGGGGAGTCTCGTGGTTTTGGTTTTGTGCAGTTTATAGATCCTCAAGATGCTGCAGAAGCCCAATATCATATGGATGGCCAGTATATTGGTGGGCGTGACATATGTACAATTGGGCATGTGGCCCATGGGAAATCGACTGTTGTTAAAGCAATATCCGGTGTCCAGACAGTTAGTTTCAAGAATGAACTGGAGCGAAACATCACTATTAAGCTAGGATATGCAAATGCAAAAATATATAAATGCGAAGATGAGCGCTGCCCTTGACTAATGAGCTACAAGGCATATGGAAGTGGGAAGGAAGATAGTCCTTTGTGTGATTTTGCTGGATTTGAGAACACTCGCATGAAGCTTTTAAGACACGTGTCTTTTGTTGATTGTTCGGGTCACGATATTTTAATGGCTACTATGCTCAATGGTGCGGCTATCATGGATGGGGCACTGCTTTTGATTGCAGGCAATGAGAGCTGTCCTCAACCTCAAACTTCAGAGCATACTCTACGGTGGGCTGTCGAAATATTTGAGACCCTTTTCAAGCAACGGCCTGATGATGTAAATGCTTACCTTTCCAATCGAGATTTTCAAGAGTCATTAAAAAAGTCAACAATACATGCAAGGCAACAAATTCTTGAAATGTTAAGAGATGCTCTCGTCAAATACAGAACATTAAGTTTTGATGCTTGTGTGGAATGGGCTCGGTTCCAATTTGAAGATCTGTTTTCAAGTAGCATCAAACAGAGTTGCTACAATTTCCCCGTTGACATGAAAACAACAGCAAGGGCCCCCTTTTGGAGTGGTACAAAACGATTACTGAGAGCTTTAAGCTTTGACCCTGAGGATCCTCTGCACATAGATTTCATTGTTGCCGTAGCAAACCTACAGACAATTGTCAATGGACTTAAAGGTTTCCAGGATCGGAGGCATTTTATGCAAATCCTTCAAAAGCTTCAAGTACCAGAATTCAAACCAAAGGAAGGCGTTAAAATAGCAGTATCCGATAATGAAATTCGAAGCAATGATTGGAGAGGACAAGCTAATCCACTTTTCAGGAGTTGAGATGGGGCAAGCTTGTACTATAGTACTGCAAGGAGCAAGTTTCCATGTATTAGATGCTGCTGGTTTTATTCGTCTATATGGGTTTCCAATCAGAGTTCGAGCTATCCTACAAAATTGATTGTGATGCCATTGGAATTTAGAGAAAACGTTATTTCTAATTCCATTTTAGAGGCTCCATTAAAATGTTTAGAGTTATAGTTTGTTTGTGAAAGCAATTATGTTTGTTGACAGATGTCTCTTTTAGTTTACACTTGTACTCAAAGACTGTTTAAAGGGGATTGACTTCCCTATTTTTGAGAAGGCTGGATCCTTAGAAATAGGATCTTATAGTTAGCTTAAATAAACAGATGTTTTGTATCTAAGAAGAGGAGAGTCTCTAGATGAGACAATGGACTGGGGGGTTGGCAATTTTGGAGTTATGAAAGCCCAGTTTTGATTACTGTCTGCATAACATAACTACTCTACAGCTTCAATACAGGTTCTATTTTGAATGAGCATGATTATGATTTGTCTATGTATGTTATGAACTGTATTTCTTGTAATTTATTATGCATATGGTCCATTGAATTCCATTGCAGTAATTCTTATTTTGAAATACAATTATCCTTATACTTTCAGAAAACAGAGACAGTTTCACTTCATGACTTTATGATCATAGTTACTTAGATATTGGACCTTGTGTTTGGTTTTATGTTATACAGTTCCTGTTTGATTCTCTTATAGCTCTGATTGACCTACCAGCCTATTTCTTCAATAATGTTTTGATTTTCTTATAGCCCTTATATTATACCAGCTTACTTCATTGATAATTGTGTGATTTTCAAATAATTCTGATTTCATACCAGCTTGTTTTTTCAGTTTGATTTCATTTGATTTGTACATTTTAGAAAAATATTTCCTTAAGCTTGAACCCCTGTAGTCTAGGTTCAACTTTAGGGATAACAAGACCTTTTCGCGGTCAGGGATGAAATCGAACAAACCTACAGAGTTTCTTCTAGTAGAATACCTTGAGGTGTTAATTGACAGTGGAGTCGCCAGGTGGACTTAAGTCTAATTTCGGAGAGTGATTGGACTAAAATCTACCAAAAAAGGGAAAAAGGTAAAAGACTAAAAGAAACAAAGGTCGTCCAGGAACAAAAAAATTTGTCCCTGGCAACGGCGCCAAAAGATGTTGTCCGCCGATTGCACACCAGCAACAGAAATATTCCGAAAGCTGTCTCCTCACTTAGGAAAGTGGGAGAGGTGTGACCTTGGGGGCAAGCACAGAGCCAGGTACTGTCACCTACTCCTAGCTCCTCCGTTTAGGCTAACTCCTAACGAAGCCAAGGGGGTAGTCCCTAACAAAGAGTTTTTTATGGCTCAATGTTTAAGTTAAGTTTTAGATGTTTTGGATGCGGATGGGTGTTGTTTAGGAGTTGTTGTGATTTAAAATGATTTAATATTAAGGGGATGATGATTAATCAAAGCAATCCATGTTGCTAACAAGAGATCACACAGATAAGCAAAGATTCCAGACTTTTAATTAAGCATTCAAATATAATCAATTGAAATGAACCATAGACAGTTGATCAAGATAGAAAATTAATCAAATATAACAAAGGACCTGTGCCTTATGGAGTCAAATAAACGCGTGAAATAAAGTCTAGGAATTAAGCTAGTGAGTAATAGGTTTTGCAAGTGCTCTTGGTAGATTTTAAGAATTTTAAATGCTTTTGATTAGGGTGTCAATGAAGGTTTGTCAAAGCTGGGAGACTCTTATCCCAGGCTGGTATCGCAAAGATTGACCAGCTAGCCGAGAATCTAAGATAGCGAGAGGTTTCGGCGCCTCTACTAGGAAGTACTTTGGAAGAATCCCTACAATGCCGGTGCATTGGTTATGGGCGTTTAAGTATTATTAAGTTACTCTTATAGGGTTTAAAGATCCAGTGCCATTTCTGGGTATTCCGATCTGAGATCGGTCAAAGCATACTTCGGCAAGGAGGGAAAAGAGTTAATTAATTAAAGGGGTGTGTGTGTTGAAGGTTTTATTAAGTTAATTAATTAGACTCTCCGACAGAGAGCGCTCTTGACCTTGTCTTATGACAAAGGTTCAAGAGTCTTATCTAATCTAGATGAGACTAATGCAAGGGTGATGCAAACACTAATGATGCTCTTCGATAGAGAGTGCTCTTGACTTGTGTTTTTGCAAGTTCAAGAGTCTTACTTTAGAGTTAATTGATTAAACAAATGTGAACAAGAAGCAAAGATGAGTTATTAAACTCTCCGACATAGAGCACTCTTGATCCACCTTATGGTGTGATTCGAGAGATTTAAGCAGTTGATTTACTTATAAAGATAAACAATTAAAAATAAAGTAATCAACTTGATTAATGAATTAGAGGTGATGGATTAACGATTATTCTAAGAATAAGATGCAAATAATGATGAAGACGAGCAAATCTAATCTAAGCATACACAAGTAAACACGACACAAGACTCCCCAAATGGGGGAGGATGAGAGTGGAGACTTAAAAACCCCACTCAAACACAAGATTTTTATTAAAATTTATACAATGTGCCTTAAGGATTTTAATCCTTGAAAGGACTTTTCAAATGAAAGCAAACAACTCTACTAATATTAGGACTTGTGTAAAAAGGAAAGTGCTTTTACTTTTACTTGAAGATCTTTCTGAAACCTGTGAAAAGGGAAAAGAGAAGAAGTTTGAATGAGAGCCAAAAGAGCAAAGGAAAAGACAGCTGAAATAAAAGAAGATGAGGAAAAGAAGGCAAGAAAACAAAGAGAAGGTCAAAACCAAAGAAAGGGAGGGATAGGGCAGCCAACTATGAAGCTGAAGGAGGACAAAAATTGAAGAAAACGGGGCAGCGAAAGAGAAAACAAATGGCTGTCATAAAAATTACAAAACATGGCAGCGAACAAAAAGTGGAAGAAAAGGCCACTAACAAGGTTGAAGAAGGCCCAAAAACTAGGGCAAAAAAGAGGCAAAAAGGAAGGAAAACTAGGGCACACTAGGGCTGTCCAAAATGAAGAAAAGGGATGGTAAAAGAGAGTAAGAACGGGGCAGCGATGAAGAAAAAGTGAGAAAAGGCAAACAAGTCAAGGAGGAAAGGGGCTAGCAAGCGAGGAAACAAAAGAAGTCAAAGAGCAAAGGGAGAACTAGAGGAAGAAAGTTCAGTAACCAAGAAAGTGTTTGAATTTATGAAAGAATTTGAGATGGAACTTTGGAGTAAGATCTCCTTGTTTTTTCCTCTTGGAAAAAGCCAAACTCTCTGTAAGCCCTGAAAGTCAACAATGTTAGAAGGTTCTTATGATGATGGAGATGTGATTGATGCAGTTGAGCTCGCACCCTTCTTCAAATGGCGAGATCTGTAAAGACAATCCAACTTGAAACCCAGTGAGATCAAACAATAAAAACTAGTATGCTATGAATATTCAAACCAAGATCAATACTTCATATAACTGAATATTTGTACCCATCTAGATTATGATAAACTTTGCATAATAAACCAACTTGACAGCAACAAATGGTAAATCTTATGTTCTAATAATTGACTTCTAAATCTAGTTGTTTGATTCAACACATAAATAACAAATTGAAAGCATGGAAAGAGATCACCTCATACAACACATCCACCAATGAAGAGACAATCCTGTAGACCTCCAAAGTCGAAAAGCTTTATTCAATAAAATAATAATTACAATTTTTGCAGAGTTTCTATGCCCAAAAGTCTATCCTAATAGAGCTGAAAGAGCCTCTATTTATACAATGAGAGAGTGCTAAAACCCTAAAAACCAAACCTCATAACCTAACTGGCCTGGCCACCAAACAGAGAAACCAAACTTAAGATGGAGAGCTGGGAGTGAGGGGAGGCCTCCACCTAGGCAAGGCGCTCCCACTCCAACCCTGAACAACCAAATCAAGCCACAGATGAGGCCACACGTGTGGAAGGCGCCCTCAGGAGAGAGAGAGGCGTGAGCTATGAAGGAGACGTCTGGTGATGTAGGTAAACCACCTTTTAGGTTTGGCAGGAGCCTGTGCTAGGTTTGGGAAGCCCACTGATGGTGTAAGCCTCAGTCTTCACCTCGATCAAATCACTGGACCAATGAGTGCTCTCCATCTCATTCTTTAGCTGGAGATGACACAACGACTAACTGATAATAAATTAATTGCTTACTTAATGTTGACTGAAGCTGAGTTATGACAGTTCCAAACATCATAAGTGCTTGATGAGATGTCATTTAGCCTTTTATTTCTCTGAATTTGGATTAATTTGGAGAGTTTTAATTTTCTCCAAAATAATCATTTTTTAATAAAAATTCATTTTTTTCTCAAAACTGACTTTTTTGAGAAAAAAGGCATTATGTGTCTGATTGATGATCCGAAAGTTGGTTTTGATTGGCTGGCCGATCAAGAATGTTTTTTAGCTTAAGGTTAGAGCCTTCAATCACTGAATTCGGAGTCCGGATGACTGATTTATTACAAACGAATTTTTTCCTTTTAATTAATGGGAAAATTAACCCAAAAAACTTAGGAAAAGTAATTAAAAATTTAAAACTTTAAAAATAATTTTTTTCCCGTTCGAAAAAAAAAATTTCGAATTTTTTTTATATGTCCAGATGACTTAGGACATGACCATGTTCTACCTAAATAATGCCTAGTAGGTTTATATAACTTAGTTGGGCTCTAATAACCCCCTCAGGCCCAGAATTCAACATCGGGTATTCTAGCTTTGGAGGAAGCGGGAGAAAACCTTGTCAATTATACTCAGCTGAAGGCAAAGCATAATTGTCAGGGGCAAAAAACTCCCTGGAATACCTTATTTGAGATTCTACGTCTCAGGAGACCGAACCACTCAAAAATACCCTACTAGCACATTTTATTACAAACCCTGTGGAGCCATGGTCAAAATTATTCAAATAAAAAACTGGCTAGCCAATATTGGCTAGACATGAAGACGGATCAACTGATACACTGGAATCAGACTTTGAACAAGTCTGTCAACCGGCGGCTCCTCAGGTAACCCAACTATGGTACAAAAAATTTGGTAACAAATACTCTTTGGAATAATAGAAAGGATTTGGAGGTCTCATGTGCTGTATGGCTCAAGTGTGTGGATGAACATTACATAATTCATGAGGTAACTTGTATTGTTTATATTTGTTGTACAGTATTTTTCTTCCGTGAACAATTAAATTGACATAGTTGTTTTGTTGTGCAGGTAAGAAAGGCTCTACAACCACATTGGGGAAAAATTTCATCAAGTTTTTCACCAAGTTGATCAAGAAGAGGAAGAGTGTCATTTCTATAACATCATCCAAGTTATTTGGGTAAGATCTTCATTGTTTCTCTTGGTTTTAATTTCTATCCATTGGCCTAAAATTCAAAATAATTAATCTAAAACCCTCATATTTCATTTCTTAAAATTTAACCGTTAAAATCTTGAGAAAACGAAAACCCAAGTTAGAAATGGCATTCGAACCCTAGGTGTGAAGTTTGATTTAATTCCAACTCCATTAACCCTTGTCTGACATTGGCTTGACCAAGAGGGAAATCGCCCTCCTTGGGCATTTCCACAGTTAGTCAATTTTTGACTTGGGCATGCATGCTTTGTGTTTTGATTTGATTATCTATCATCAAACTTGCATTTCAAGTGCTAGATTTTATTAATTTCTCTATCTCATGGTCGTATTTGTTCACTAGCCAAATCCTCCCTTAACCACGACTTAGCCATTTTATCTAGCATCACACTCTCCCTAGATTTGATTAACTAAATTGTTGCTATTGGGATAATAATTATTCGGCTGAGTATTTCTTTTATTATTAAGCCTTCTCAACATACCTCATAAAGCATCATATTCCCATAGCCATTTTCTTTTGGTCTAGGGTGTGACTATCAAGACCACTCTTCTCTTAGCCATCTCGTATCTTGTATGCCTGTGTGTCTTGGTTTTGTGTCAGTTATCCATCATCAATTAGCTAGGGTCTCCGGCTTGGCCTAAAGCAAAGAGATCCTCTTCCGGCGTGACAACTGCTTTGGCAGTGGTTGAGGCACTCTTGGGTCACTTGGTTTGGTTTCCCATCCTCTGCTAGTCTTGGATAGGATCTCCCACAAGGGAAGCCACAACTTTTGTGATAACAACACGTTCATAGGGTCACGGGTTCAAGCTCAAGCACACAGGTCACGTGTCACAGGAGAAAACATGTAGTAAAGAGACAAGTTTGAAGATGGCCTTGAGGCACAAAGGATGGGCCCCAAAATCTACTTGGATGATGGACTAAAGCACTGCTTGTTTGCAATAAATGATGCACTATTGCATAACGATATGTGCTATCTCTGTTTGATCCCAATGAATGTGGAGCAAGCTATGTCCCTAGACTTGAGAACCATAAAGGGTAGTGGGTTTGATGATCATGTCCAAGACGTGCATCTTGGACGTGACATCTTAGAAGTGGCTCTAGAGGAATTGTCTCTCAAGTAGGGGAAGGGAGACAAATCCCTTGGTAATGTGAGGCTAGAAAGCATTTTTAAAACTAAATTAAGGCCTTGAGAACTGAATCCCGAATATGAATAGGCCATGGTGATCTCAATCTCTTCCCCTCAGAAGTGAAAGATGCAATCCAAGAGAGCATGCTTCGATGAGTTGAAGGTTGTAATCTTGTCCTACTTAGGTTAATTCTCTATTGTTGAAGATCACAAAATTTGGATAGGGCATTTAGCTGTCTTGTAGTGCCTCGATGAGGAGGCCAAGAGGATCACATCATCCACAAATAAAAGCAAAGAGATAAGGACATGGTGTATACGACAACCATCCCAATCCTATATGTGCCCCCTTGAGAAAAGATTCTAGCTCATCAATGTTGATCCCCTGCTTGATCCATATAGCACTCCTAAAGAAGTTAGAGAGGTCATGAGTGACATGAAGAAAACCAAGAATCGATTTGTAGAATCTCATGATGGTAGCAAAAAGGGCCTCCAAAATGGCCGTGTTGCACAACCTTTGAAAAAACACCTCTCAACATTGAGTTACATGACTTTTAATATTCTATGAAACAACAAAAGGCTTTCAAAGAGTGATGACATGCCTCAATAATGGTATGAACCTTGAAAATGTGATTAATAGTCTGACTCCTTGGTTGGAAACTAACATTTCCCATTGCCTTGAGGTGCCTCCTCTCTAGCTCTTTTAAAAGCCACAATTGAAGGATTGTAACACAAAGCTTGGCAAAGGTGTGCTTGATCACAATGATCTTGTAATTGTTCAGATCTAGTGGATGATATGCTGGGACCATGATATAGGGAAACCAGAGAAAACAACACGGTTAAATAGATCAATAATATGGAAGTTGAGAGAGTGAACACCATGTTTGAGGAACTCAATTTGAAAGCCTTTCTCGTAAGCAACTTGACTATGAAAATTTTGATACCTATGCAAGAGAAGATATGCTAACATAATCTTAAAACATAAGAAAACAATGACGCACACATAGTACACAAGAGATTTACCTTAACCGGGAAAACCAACAAACTCAGAGTCACACCTCTCTTTCTATGTTTGCAGTAACTAAACCGTTCACACAATACAATGTTTAGGTATTTCGTAGCATCAATCATCCCTAATCCATTAACCAAGATTTGAATATTTAAGTATTCTTGGAAACCCTTAATTGAGAAAACTAACAAACTCAGAGTTGTACCTCTCTCTCTATGATTGTATCAACTAAATCATTCACACAATACAATATTAAGGTATTCTATAGCATCAATTAACCCTAATCCACTAACCAAGTTTTGATTCAATGGGTTGAACTATCAGATGAAAAAGGCACAACAGCAATCCCTTGCTCCTATTATGCCTGGATGTACAGTTTACCTGTAGAGAATACAACACATCCAATAGGATAGTGCTCATAATATTGACAAATCTCTTGATGTTACCATGAGAAAATATATGACAAAGGGAGTGGGGATGTGGACTGGAGGTTGTCTAATGATATCATAAAATGGAAGTAGTATAAGAGAACCTGGATTATGGACCTAAACTTAGTTGTGAAAACAATTTGTCTGGGGAAAGGGCGCAACAAAATGTTTTAGGTGAATGGAAGATGGATTCACAGAGCTTGCGTCTCCACATGGAAAGTTTTTTTTTTTAATGGGGGAGACATTGGTAATCTTTTTAAAGGTAGGGAATGGTACGGAGGTCATGGTAAAGAGTGGAATGAAAGTGTCTATGGAGGAATTTACACTTCTCATCAGATCGGTAGTTCATGAAACAAAGGATGAATTTGGGGGCATGAAAGAGGTGCTTGATGGTGTGAGGCTAAGAGTCAAGGGTAGCGTCCTAAATGGCCTTGGAGAGAGTCTCATACTTGGACATAGTTGTCTTGAGGATGAGAAATAGGGAAGGGGTGGGACCAATTGACAAAGGTGAGATGTATAAATGTTGGCAATCCCTTCATCGAAATGTATAATAGTATGAAAGGTGTTAGAATGGGATGGGATGGGAGGAGGGGGGTTCCAATAAGGAAGAAGGTAGTGAAGGCATGTTACGCAAGTGGGAAGGAGGGGTTGAGAATGTAAGGTGTTGAATACTGCGGAGCAACTTTTTGGTTAGCCAAAACATAGTCAAACACACTAGCATCACCGTCACAGGAGAAACATGTGAGAATCAAAAAAAAATGGGACACCATTAAGGAGAAGTAGGACATGAGATTCATGATACTGGAGAAGGTGTCTCCTATACATTCTAAGGTGCCCCAAACCATCATTTTAAATGATGTGGAGAACCATTGAAACTGAGTCGATCTCTTGAACCCCAAGGGCATCCTCAAATCTGTCATGAATTGACATCTATAAAGACCTGGGGTGGGCATTGAAGTCTCCCCAAGTGGATAACATCACCAAAGCGGAGTAGTGAGAAATTCCTGGGTATATATGAGGAAGGTATCTCCATCGGATTCATTGTGAAATGCAAAGTTTGAGGATGCAAGAGGCAAGTAGCAATCCCCGATGAAAATATCTTGAAAAGAGGGATACTTATTGAAACTGAATCTACATGAATCTATCTTGCTCATCAATGGCGATCGCTAAAACATTGTCTTCAAGGGAATCATGACCACTCAATCACCTCATACGGTTTCGAATGATGAGTTCCTTGTATACAGAGTGAAGCCCAATGATAACCTGTGATACATGGAAGCTCTCACGTGGGACTTGTGGGGGTCTTAGAGAAAAGTAGGTCTTGGGTGCAAGCACAACATAAACCCTTTGCAGAGAAGACCAAAACACACCATTGTAGTTCCAATTGTCAATGGAGAGAGAGGTAAACTCACCCTTACCCCAACAAAGGCACCACTTAGTTGTCTTAGGACCAAATCAACCAAGAGAGGAGTGCCAAATCACAAATCATGGCTCATTTTCCCTCCTTTCTGGCTTCTATGATCTGCTCCTTGGCTTACTTGTAGGACCAGATTAACCAAGACGTGGGAGTTCCGAATCATTGCTTGGAGTCAAGAATAACAGCCAATTTTCCCTCCTTTCTGGCTGCCATGACCTGCTTGGTGGCTCATTTATATTGTATAATTGGGTTAGATAGGTGGGAGTTTACAAAAACTCACTCAGGTTTGATTCTCGAGTTTTATCTAAGAACCCTTGATGTCACAATTCACCATTGATCCATTCCATCCAAAAGATAAAAAGGGACCGTTCATCTAAAAAGGAAATTTAAAAAAGGGAATATTTCTGCTGTTGTGTTGAACAGGGAACTGGTCTGTGGTACTAAATATCTACACATCATCACATCAAATTCACTCACAACGAATATTCAACAGCATACTCTTCCTTATACACAAACAATCACGGACCTGAAGCTGCAGAGAAACCTTCTGCTGAATAGATGGCCCGATGGGCAGTGTAAAGAGGACTGTATTCTGTAAAGGGCTGAGAACTTCAAGTCTCTGAGACTTGAACAGAGATAATTCTGAAGAAAAGGGCTGAAAACATCAAGTCTCTGAGACTTAAAGACCTAGACTGCTCATCCATGAAAAAAAATATTTGAAATGGGCAATGTAAAATACCAGAAATGATAACAACTATCTTGGAGGGAAGAAGTACAGAACTTGGTAAAGCAGGGCTGGGGCAAATCCTCACAATGCCCCAAATTGCCAGTTTTGATGGCCTCAAGGAAGACGGTGTGAAGATATTGCTTTCTAGGGTTCTTGATAAACCCCTATGGTTGAATGAGTTGATTGAGATCAACGCTGAAGTTATTCACAGAATAACAGGGCTGCGCAACAAAGGGAAACTTGTGAAATTTTGTTATCAGAGAGCAATGGCTAGATCAATAAACACACATGTAGAACCATTGCAGAAGGAAGGAACTGCAGGGGTTTAAAGTTTAGCTGTATTACGAGCAAGATTCATCAGTGGACTGCTACGATCATTTCACTTTGCTTAACTCATGCTGGGAGAATGTCTGATGTCATGTTATTGCAAAGGAAGGTATAATCTATTACTGGTCTAATTATTTAGATTCCTCGATGAAAGCATCCATAATAGTTTGCCAAAATAAAAGCATGCCTTTTCATTTTGCATTTCTGTTGATCAAGAATACCATGGAGAAAATAACCCCGCTGGCCTTCCTGTCACGA
This sequence comes from Pseudotsuga menziesii, assembly GCA_001517045.1. NCBI lineage: Eukaryota > Viridiplantae > Streptophyta > Pinopsida > Pinales > Pinaceae > Pseudotsuga > Pseudotsuga menziesii. Next base: position 865,856 of record LPNX010541942.1, on the reverse strand, counting down.
GATCAGCAAAATCCCATTTCATATAATTATGGCTCTTTTACAGTTCAATGGCAGGAAAAATGGAAGATGATACTCAGAAAAAGTTACTTAAGTGACTAGATGAAGTTAAGAAGGCATGCCAGCATCCTAGGGTCTAAGTCCTTAGAGAGAAAATGGGTAGTAGAGTGAAATTTTGCTTATTTCTGGACAGCACTAGTTGATCGTCAAGGGAGCCACTTCAGCCCAATGAGATTTGGGATTTGTTATATCAAACAGTGAAGGAATGGCAGAATTGAATCAGCAATTCTTTCAAAACACTGACTGTTGCAGTAACGGTGAGTCTAGTTAAGTTGACAGAACTATAAGATTTGGAGAAGGACTAGTGGTCAAAGTAGAAAAAGAGGCAAATTTGGAATATGTGGTTAAGTCCTTTGAAACTTCTGAGAAATATTCTGATCTGGATTGGAGGGAAGTCCACATTGGCTCCAATGAGGAGAACTCGCTTGCAAGATCCAGGTGGAGAAGTTCAAGAAGAAAATAAAAAAGAATGAAAACTGGGATGAGTCCTATTTGAGTGAATCCTCAGAGGCTACAGAGTTTGACTAGTCCTTGAAGTCTCCAGAGTCTACCAACTGTTCTGTTGTTGATCACATAACACTTTGTACCCAACGTTTCTTAATAGAGAGTAATGCTTGCAGGTTACTTATTAGGTACATCTCTTTGTACCTGCAGCTCTATTTAGTATTATTGCTCTCCTTTTCCACTTCATTCTCTTTATGTGTGATGACTCAGCCATCATGCAGGTGGTTTAGACCACAACAAGAATGAAACCTTTGTGGATAGTTTACACTCCATTGACCTAACCAATGAAGCTATGCCCTGCTTTCTTATTTTTCTTTCATTAATTACTTGTCTGGTGTAGAATATGGTACTGATAACCATTTGCTATGTTTTGTAGGGAATGGCAACTTGGGCTAATTATCTGTTTCTGCCTTAGTACATCAGTCCTGCACATGCAGTGGCTGCCCAAAGGTTGTTGAATATGCTGTAATTTTTCCTTGGACATTATCTGATTGCAGTAGGAGCTGGAGGCATCAATCCCTGTGTGTATTCTTTTGGGGTGGGCCAATTTGATGACAGTGGACACTGGTCCAGAAGAAAGAAAGAAGGGTCTTTCTTCAATTGGTTTTGTTTTTCAATCAGTGCTGGGTCTCTTGTTGTAAGTAGCATTCTTGTATGTGTTCAAGACAATGTTGGGTTGGGATGGGGAATTGGGATTCCTACAGCATTTGTCGGATTAGCCATAGTAAATTTCTTATTTGGGGCACTGCTAGATAGATTCCAAAAACCTGGAGACATTTCCCCTTACTCAGGCATGCCAAGTCATATTTGCATCATGGTGTAAATTGCAGAAGAAAGTTCCTCGAGATATTCAAGGCTTTACAAGTTGAAACTGAAAGACAAAGCCTCATGCAATTCAAGGAAGTTGGAGTATACGGCATACAGGATGATATCAAGTATTTATCTTGCTTCTGTTATTTCAACTTTGAGGTCTTGTTCGGCATGATCTTTCTAGTTACCATCAGAGTTGCTTTTACCATCAGAATTGGTTTGAGATGAGCGTCGTACAGGAGGAAGATCTGAACTGTCGGACTACATGTTGACAAGTTTAACTTTGCAGTATAAGAAGAGTAAAAATAACATATATCTTGATTTCCACCGTCAATATTTATGATTAGGCATAAAATGGTTGCAATTGTCCTGACAAAGCAGCTATAATAATGGATGATGATATTTGGAACAGTCTGTTTTCCAATCCTTGTTTTTATCAATGTTGCATAGGAACCTGTCCCAACCCTTAGGGCATGTGTCTCCTGCATTGCCCCATCTTTGAGGATTACAGGTTTGTGTTCAAAAGGGGATGTCTTCGAGAATGTGGGGACTTCCCTACATCCTAGATGTTTCCTTCCAAAAATAGGGAGGTCTGGGAGGCATCCATTGATAGTTTTGGAGACATCTGGAGTCTGGACTCCCTTTTTTCAAACCAGCATCCATACGTCATTGATTCTCCAAGAAACATATTCATTCATTGGTTTGACATTCAGACCATAACAAATACTAAGTTACATGACACAAGGACATGGTACACGGAAATATGAGTATTTGACATAGGACATGTCAACCCCGGAAATTGGACATGGGAACACTATATATATAATTACAAATTGCAAATACAAAAATGAAATATAAACATAAAGATCCAATTATTTTATAAACTAGAACATCTACAAAACACTTGGATCCCCTCAAATCTCGATTTTACCCTTCACTTGCACAAAGAGAGGCTGTGATAGCTCTTTCCCAACAGCTGAAAGTTAGAAAATACAATGATTTTTTGAGTCAGACCGACAAGACATGTCCAAAGTACATGTTGAACATGTGTCCTAGTGTGTCCATGACCAATACATGGGTACAGACATGCCCCCCCAGTTGAACATGTCCTATTTCCTAGGACATATTATCTATGCAGTGTGTGCTAGAATACTATGTACTATGCTTTTGCAATGAGGGGTAATTGCAACAACAATTTTGACTTCCTTGTTTGAACCCTATATCTAATATTTTCTCAGGGTGTTTTAATTCGATGCAGGAAAGGTCCTTTAAACTGTTTATCATAGAAATTGCTACTTTTGTCGAGTTGTATCATAACCCTATGTTCCAATTTTTTTTTTTGTTTAAATTTTTTAATATGTTAAATTCTAAAACTTGTTTTGACTCCCCTGTCTGCATGTCCCCTATAAATTTGGTGGTACCTTTCAACTGTCCTTGAAATCCATCCTAAAAACCCATCTCCTCATCGCCATGTCCCAAACACAATGAACCACAGTTATTTATGTTACCCAAATGGGTGAGTGGTATTTTATCTTATGTTGTTTATACTTAAATACCAACAATGTTTCTGGAACAGAGCATAACCTGGGACACTGGCATTGGTTCCTTAAATATTCTTGTCAGGCTTGGTAAACTCCAAGCTGGATTGATTTTGCTTAACGTGAATGTCATATTAATGCATGGAGAAGTGACCTTTTGATTTCATATTCCAAGAGGTCCTTTGGAGTCTAGACTTCTCAATGACTCTTAGTTTTAGTTTATTATTATAAAATTGGAATTACTATTTAAATGGTCTAATATTTACAATATATGATAATCTTGTAGGATTATGTATCCAACATTCCCCCTTAACCCGAAGGGGTGTTTGTGAGTCCAAGCATCTTTATGAATTTCTGAAGTTTTTCTCTTCCAAGAGCTTTGGTGAAGATGTCTGCAATTTGGTCACTTGTGGAAATTGGAATTACTATTTAAATGGTCTAATATTTACAATATACGATAATCTTGTAGGATTATGTATCCAACATTCCCCCTTAACCCGAAGGGGTGTTTGTGAGTCCAAGCATCTTTATGACTTTCTTAAGTTTTTCTCTTCCAAGAGCTTTGGTGAAGATGTCTGCAATTCGCTCACTTGTGGACCAATGTCTAAAATGAATAATTTTTTCCTCTACATGATATCAAATCAGATGGTACTTTGTGTTGATGTTCTTAGTTTGATCAAAGAATCTAGGATTCTTGGCCAACTTGATTGCCAAAGTATTGTCAACCAGAAGAGGAGTAGAATTCACTTGTTTCTCTTACAAATCTTCTAGTCTCTTCCTGAGCCACACATTCTCCTTTGTTGTTTATGCAATAGCCACATATTCTACCTTCGTCGTGGAATCTGGTGGAACAAACTATTTGCGAGATCTCTAGGAGACAACTGCTGATCTAAGACTAGTGAAGTAGCATAAGTAGATACTCCATTCTCTCTATCGCTATCAAAGTTTGAATCAAAATATCCAATCAGTTTGAAGTCATCCACCTTATAATATTTGAGCCCAAAGTCTTGAGTCCCTTTCAAATATTTGAGAACTCTTTTTGTAGTAGATCAATGTCCTTCATAGGGTTTTTGCAGGAACCTACAAAGGACTTATTAACCCTCCAGTTGTGCCTACACTATTGGAGGGTTACGATCTAAAAACATTCCATTAGGCTAGCCACATTGTTCGTTAATCCAGGCATGCACTTTGATAAGGAGGGCCACTTGACATGGATAATCATGCATGTGGGCTTTGTAAAAGAAGCAAGTCCAAATGAGACTGCTTATTTGCTTTACGATTCTGTGCTTTGTTGGGCATATCTGTCATCACCACTTTCTTTGTGTAACAGGTACAGATTCAATGTCATGTGTTTAAGCAAGCAATAAGGATGATGGTCAAGGTTTGGTGGTGAAGAGGTGTTGAGGTAAGAAACCGTGCTAGAACCGTTGAAAGGAAAATCACAGGACAATGATGAAATAGAGGATATCTAGGAAGTACTATCTTTAGGAAATCTACATGAACAAGTAACCTTTTTGGTAAGGAAAACTCCCCATGAAGTAGAAAGTAAAGCTTTGTGAAAGGTTACTTCACCAAATATTTTGAAGTACTCAATAAAAAATGAAGTATGTTGTCTAAAAGTTCCTTTGATAGTAAGGCAATCATCCAAAACTTGCATCAACAAATCAAAAGAAAATCCCACATATGAGAGCGCATATATCATTGACAAGGAGATGAAGAAGAGAGGCGCATTAGAAAGGATGATAGAGGGCACATTTATGGAGGATGAAGGCCGCAAAATAGGGATGAGATCCTTTAGTAAATTGGGCGCATGCATAGAGAAGAGGTTTTGTTGCGTTTGACTGAAATAGGCAGGGTGCATCATGCATGTAAAATATTGTAGTTAAAGAGGGCACACCCACTTTAAGTTCAACTAAGGGGATAAAATCCACTAAAGAAGGTATTCATTGCATGCAAATGGTCTAGTTAAGGAGGGGCACACTTGATTGAGTGGCAAACAAGTAGGGGTGCACTCATTTGCATGCATGTTACTCTCAGTCAGGGAGGGTGCACTCATTTGCCTTGCAGTTGATCTCAGCAACGAATGGTGCATTCCACTTGCATTTACTTTCTCTCGATAAGGGACACTCCACTTGTATGTACCATACTCTCTCATTTAAGAAAGGGTGCACTCCACTTGCATGCATACTCTCTTATTTAAGGAATGAAGCACTCCACTTGCATGCATACTATCAATTAACAAATCAATAGTTAAGGGGGGGTGCATCTCTCATTCATGAGAAGAGTTTACGAGCGTACTTGAAGGAGGTAGAGGGCTTAGTTAATAGGAAACCATTTAAGTATATAAACATCAGTGAAGTGGACTTTGCAGGGGCTAGATCAACAATTAGGGAGAGTGAATTAGTGCTTGGAGGCCTTTATATTCATAGTGGGAAGACTTGGAAGAGGTTAAACATTCATTTTGGGAGCACTATTGGCTGCAAAAAAACCCTCTTTATTTCTGCATCCACCATTCTCTGATCACCACTCTCATTTATTGACAAGGAGATCATTGGTATCTTGTTGCACCAACCACTATGGTGCAAATAGTCTCTTGGTAATATGTAGTAGATTTTATTACACTTTTACACTAGTTCTTTGTCTCATTGGATGGTAATGGTTGATGTTGGTAAATGTTTGGTGTTTTCCCTCTTGCTCTTGTTTTGATTTATTTGATCACTCAAATATGCAAATTTCTCCATTTCTTTCTTCGATTTTCCAGTTAAAAGTCCCTTTAAATTATAGTTCTCAACCTCCAAATTTGACATTTTTATTAACCCTCTATCTAATTTTTTTAGGATAGTCAAAATGGATCTATTGCACGTTGTTTTCTCTTACTTTCTTACACAAATTTTCAGATCATACTACAACGTGTGACCTCCAAGGATAACCCCCTTGGATGGGGGAAGCACCAGTTTGAAACAGAGAGGCACCTAGTCATGACAGGACTATGAGGCCTATAACTATTGAGTTGATTTGTTGGTGCATATCCACATGATAATATGATCCCAACAACAAATGAAATATTTGTTATAGTGGTGATAAGATAGATAGACTCCCCACAAGCTATTTGTGCTTGGTTGCATCCTCAAATTCATTTCCTTCTTTCGATGTCAATTTCAAATTTTCTTGCATTGGAGTAGAGAGAGGATTACACTCTGTCATGCCAAACTTGTTTAACAACTCTCCACTGTACTTCTTCTAGGAGATGAATATGTACTTTGGATCCTGATTCACTTCAATACCCAAGTATTAGTGAAGATGTCCCAAATCTATCATCTGAAAGCCTTCCTTCAATTCTTTCTTTCTAGATGCAATGTAACTTTCATTGTTCCTTTTCATCAACAAATCATTTACATACACTACAAATTATACAACAAATCTTCCAATTTCCTTGACAAACAATGTTACATCATCTAGATTACAGTGTTTGAAGTCCAATTTCAGAAGATGCTCGGTCAACTTTTGTATCATGCGCAAGGTGCTTGTTTTAGGCCATACGATGAGTTTGCACACCTTCTAATCTTGTCCCTTCACAACAAAACCTTCCAGGTGAGACATAAAGGCATTCTCTTTCAAGTCTCCATTCACGAAAGCAATCTTCACATCCATTTGATGAATTTTCCACTTGTTTTGTACAACTAAAGCCAATAGAGTACAAATGGTAGCTTGTTTTGTTGTGGGGGGAAAAGTCTCCTCATATTCAATGCCTTCTTGTTATGCGAAACGTTTTGCCACAAGCCTCGCCTTATGCTTGCAAGTAAGCCAACTGATTTGTACTTGTATTTGTAGACCCACTTGCAACCAATTGGTTTGGTTTCAAATGGAGTGCCCACTAACTTCCACGTCCCATTCTTACTGAGAGCATCATATTAATTTTGCATAGCTTCTTTCTACTCATCATGGGAAACAACTTCTTCAAAGGAAGATGGCTCAAGGTTAGTAGATACATTCAATTCACAATCATATGAAACATCCATATCATCTACATCACCTCCATCTTCTTGTCTTGACAAATTTATGGTTCTTCTCTTTTCAACTTCATCAAGATGAACACTTTCAAGTGACTTCATGACCCACTTTGGAACATTCCATGAGGGTCCATTTTGCTTTGATGGTGGTGCTTCATTTTCATCAAGATTCACCCTTCCAATCCTCTTTAATCACATCATCCAATTGAACCTCTTGTTTTGGTGAAGTAGCAGGGATTTCTTCATGAGGGGGAGATGGTGTTGCAAAAGGAGATTCCAAAGTTTGATCCAATATAGGGGATTCCCCCCTTCAAGATGTGGAATTTCATTGTCAAATTCGTGATATGTATTTACATGGGTAAATGATCAAGGTGATCAATTTGCCTCTGCCTCTCCAAAGACTTACCATTTTTATTCATTTCAAGAAAAATCACATCTCTAAAAGGCATAAACTTTTTGTTTACCTCGTCATAAAGATGATATGCCTTGGTGGTACCCCAAGAAGATGCATTTTCAACTTCTTGCACCAAGTTTGTTTCTTTGTTCCTTTGAAATTAAGACACAATAGGTGGAACCAAAGACCTTGAGATGCCTCATTGAAGAAATGCAGCCATAACACATTTCATATGGAGTCTTGTTGGCAAGAGCATGGGATAGAATTTTGTTTCTCAAATATATTGCATGAAAAATTGTATCACCCCATGACATTAATTTCACATTCTTGAAAAATAGCATGGAGCGTGCCATACTGAAGAGTGTCATGTTCATTCTTTCTGCTACATCATTATGTTGAGGATTTTATGGAACGATGGTTTGATGCATAATCACAAGTTGACGGAGATAGTTTTCAAATTAATAAGAGGTATATTTTTTCCATTATCACTATGAAGAGTGTTAATATGAGATTGTGCTTCATTTTCTATCCATACATGAAAATTTTTAAATGTTTCAAATCCCTCAAATTTTTGCTTCAGTAAATAAAACCAACACATCCTGTTGTAATTATCAATAAAAGTCATGAGATATTTATTACCATTCACAGAAGCAACATGCATGGGGCCACACAAGTTAGTGTATCAATTCTAATTTTCTACATGCTCTAAAATGTGAATCATGGAAATGTTGCTTACTATGTTTGCCAAGTGTACAAGCATCACATTGTTTTGACTTATTTGGAATGGTGGGGAAACCAAAGACACAATTCTTCTTTAACAAACAAACACCATCATTATCGATATGCCCATATCTAGCATGCCACAAAAGACTAGATGACAATGTACCTTCATCATGGTGAAAGATGTGTGCAAAAATTCGTGCCCTTGTAGATGTCCCTTTTAGCTCCAACAATTTCTCATCTTGTTAAGCCCTAAATGTTGGGCACATTCCCCCTTATAAGGTGGTGCATTGCCCTCTATGTTGTGGTGTATTACATATTATTCATGTCGGCTTGGGTTTATTAGTGGGTCTGATAGTTGTTATTGTACACCTTGGTCTACTATATATATGAAGGAGATATTTTCATTTTAGTCATCATTGTATCTTTTCTTGTCTTGTGTACTCAGTACATTGTGTAAGGAGGTTCCTCCCTCGAAGATGGTTGTTATTCATCTCTATTCTTCATTTTTAAGGCATGGATTACTCTCTTCTTGTCTATTTCTTCTCTTTTTATGCTATTTTTGGGACTTTGTTGCATAACATTTGGTATCAGAGTTCTTTCCTTGAGACCGACTTCTGCAAAACAAGTCATCTTTTCATTTTCGATACAACTTTTTTCCTACAAGGATTCAAAGATAGAGGTTATATACCCACTTCTAAAACATGATGAAATATCTCCAACCCGAAATTCAGATCTTGACCCATTACAATTTCGGAGATGATTGCAGAGGAATCTAGGGTTATTGACAAGTCCAAAACCTAGTCTAAAACAAGTGTTCTAGAGGAAAAATGTCACATCCGAGGAATCCTAGACCCAAATTGAGTGAGACCAATTACACAAAAAAGAAGTTGGACTAGAGTATTTGTGGTAGGATTGTTAGTTGCAGAAACGAAATATTGGACACATGGCATACCGCACAAGTTCACTCTTCTGGATAGGCCAAAAATAAGAAGTTTTGGGAGATTTGCAATAACTTTTTTTGGAAAATCCAAATTAGGTCAGACTTATGGCATTGGAAAGAGGACACATCAGGGTACCACAGGCCTAAGTTTTAGACCCAAAGGAGTCAAAATTCAAATTTTATCTTAGTTACAAGTCGGTCTTAAAACAATCTTCCAATTAGGGTTTAAAACCACTATTCTAAGGGAAAAGTTCATATCTTAGGCATCCGAGATCCAAATTGAGTGAGACATGTTGCATCCAATAGAAGACGGACCAAGGTATTTGTGGCAAGAGTTTCAACTGCAGAAACAAAATATTGGACGTGGCATACGGTACAAGTTTCTCTCCAGGATAGGCAAGAAATAAGAAGTGTTGGGAGAATTGCAAAATAGCTTTACAAGAGCATCCAAATAAGGTCAAACCTATGGCATCAGAAAGAGGACACATCAGGACACCACAAGCCAAAGTTGCAGGCCTAGAGGAGTTGAAATTTTAAATTTATCTCAGTCCAATTCAATCATAAAACAATCTTTCAATCAAGGTTTGAAGAAGTAAAATCTATGTTTCAAGCAGTGGTAGATTGCATAGAGTGTTGAAATACTGAGAGGGGGGTGAATCAGTATTTGTACTATTTAAATTTTTAATCAAAAGCAGGTTGCTGATCACAGCACATCATCAATGTGTATAAAAATAACAAGATGCACAGTACACAATAGTTTTTGACGTGGAAACCCAAGTTCTGGGGGTAAAACCATGGAAGCCTTTTAAAAAATAGTTTTCCAGAAATAACTGGAAGGAGGGAACAACCCCCTTATTATATAGACTTCAATTTTTCAGCTTCAACTGGAAGGAGGCTTCAACCCCCTGATTTACAGGCTACGACCTGAAGGAAGCTGCCACTAGTTTTCCGGCTTCAACCAGAAGGAGGTTGCGACCTCCTTTCCTTGCCCCATCCTGCCACCCTGGTAAGAAGAGATTGCTGAACCTGTGGACCTGTCACACACCAAACCCTGCACTTTCTGTTGTTGATAACCTCTGCACTCTAATCACTGTCAAGTCATCCCTGTAGATGTCACTGCCACACACTGCTCATTGTCATCCACAATCGCTGAAGTATCTTTGCTCTGCTATTGTTGAACATCATCATAGTTTATACATCAAAGTCATAGGGTATGTACTATCATCATAATCAAGTAGCCACCATCATCATCAACATGTAATATGTATGTAACAAGTACACATCATAGTGCATAGAAGTATGTCATCACACCATGGCAAGCATCATATCATAGCATGTGTCAAGGAGAGTGTGCATCATCATATCAAGTCAAGACATGTATCATCATGTATATCTCGTCATCAAAATTGCAATACGTTTACACTTCACTGTTTGCTATACTTGAACATATCCCTTCATCCTAATACATATCACTATACATTGTGCACATTTGTACACTCCAATATACAATTTACTATACAACCTTTGCTCACTTTACACTTACTGTACATGTCATTATATTATAGTTCACAAGTACTGTGCACACACATACATACCTCGTTACTGAAGAACCTCCAAACTCACTTTCCACATGTAGCAGACTTCAAGACTAATCATCCAGAGACTAAGGATAACTGTGTAGACTTCAAGCAAGACAACAACAAAACGAACTTGTTGCTGTAACTCTTAGTCACTAAAAACAAGACTTTGTCTATCCTTTGAGAAGTAGACACCTTTCTACTGCTTCTGAGACAACTCAATCCTCAAAAAGAAAACCTATGGAAAAATTCGAGTCTGTTGTAGCCTTAGGTAACTCGGGACTGTTGCAAGGTAAGAAGGCAACAACAATACAAGAACTTGGACTGTTTTGACTCTTGACTTAACCCCAAAAAGAAACAGTCTTCAAACAAAATTCGAGTCTGCAATTCAGGTGCTCTCCCACAGTCTGCGAAAATCCTCAGACAAACCTCAGTTCATACACTAAAAAATGGTCTCTGATAGGCTGAAAAACTTGGAACTGTTCAGGAGGCAAGAAGACAGCAGCAAACTTAGCTTTACTTCTAAAAACAAAATTGCAAAAGATGGACTGTAAAATGACTGTGAAAATTCGGGTCTCTGATGCCTGTGAATATTTCCTCAGACCTGCAAATTACCTCGGTACCCTCCAAAACTCAGAGCAACTTTTCCAAATTTCTATTTTTTAAAAATGAGGGCGTTTATGGCCTATTTATATAGAATTTGACCCCCCCAAAAAATATTTTAATTTTTTTTTTGTGGAGCCGACTTGTAAAAATTATATAAATTTTTAATTATATCTATGTGTTGTTTATCTTAATGTTCAGGATGACTTGATGGAGAAGATGGTTTACATTTTATTGATTAAAACTTTTAATGTTTAATTTTAATATTACATTAAAAATGTCTTAATGTAAGAGATCTTTTATTAATGTTTTGAGATTTTTTTTAAAACTTTAAAAGTACTTCAATGTTGAGGATGAAGGTTTTTAACAAATTAAATTCAATTTTTAATATTATTTTGATTATGTTTTAATACTTGTTACTTGTTTCAAGTTAGGGCCGTTTGTTAGGTCATATGAGTTACCATAAGTGAAGATGCATAACCATCAAGGTGTGGGGTGCCTAGGCTTCTCATAGGATACCAAGACCAATATCAAACACAAATGACCATTGAAAGGGTCATTTGGACTCTTGCAACTTTTTCAACTCACAAAGAACAATTTATGGGGTAATAGGGCATGGTTGTGGTACTGGGAAACCAAGAAGACAACTGGGGGACCAAAGAACCAATTTTAGGGGTACTTAAACACTCTACAAGGTGTTCAGGGCTTTTTCCATTGTCCTAAGGGCTCCAAGGGCTCCAAGGGCTTCAGACTTGGGCTTGGACAAGGTCAAAAGGTCTCCTTAGACACTGATACTTTCTTAGCCCTCAGGGGCTCCTCAAGGGGCACCAAGACACACTGACACACACATGTTGGCATCAATGACAAATTAGTCAACATAGAGCATCGACAAGCAGCCTCCAAATACTGAAGATGTCCAAAAATATGATGAAACAACCGATAGATCAATATTACAGTCAAAGGAGTTTTGAAGAAGGAAAAATCATATGGAACTTGAACAAATCATTGAAACAAGGACCAAAAAACTACGAAATTAAGCTATTATTGAGTACCTCATCAAGTGGAAGAACTTACCAGCTGCAAATTTGACATGGGAAGATGATGCCTTCATACAAATGCATCCACAACTACCCAAGCGTTGAGGACAACGCTTGTTTGAAGGGGAGGGGCATGCTAAGCCCTAAATGTTGGACACAGTTCCCCATATAGTGTGGCACTTTACCCCCTATATGGTGGTGTATTACATATTATTGATGTAGGCTCAGGTTTATTAGTGGGTCTATTAGTTGTTAGTGTACACCTTTGTTTTCTATATATAGGAAGGAAATATTTTCATTTGAGTAAGCATTGTATATTGTCTTGTCTTGGGGATGCGGTACATTGTATAAGGAGGTTCCTTCCTTAAAGAGGATTGTTATTTATCTTTTTTATTCATTATTAAGATGCGGATTACTCTATTATTATCTATTTCTGTTGTTTTTATGTTATTTTTGGAACTTGGTTGCATAACATTTGGTATCAGATCTATTATTGAGTACCTCATCAAGTGGAAGAACTTACCAGCTGCGGATTCGACATGGGAAGATGAGTCCTCCATACAAATGTATCCAAGTGTTGAGGACAACGCTTGTCTGAAGGGGAGGAGCATGTTAAGCCCTAAACGTTGGGCACATTCTTCCCTATAGGGTGGTGCATTACCCCCTATGTTGTGGTGTATTACATATTATTCATGTTGGCTTGGGTCTATTAGTTGCTATTGTACACCTTGGTATACTATATCTATGAAGAAGATATTTTCATTTTAGTTATCATTGTATCTTGTCTTGTCTTGTGTATTCAGTACATTGTGTAAGGAGGTTCCTCCTTTGAAGATGATTGTTATTTATATCTATTCTTCATTTTTAAGGCGTGGATTATTCTCTTCTTGTCTATTTCTGCTCTTTTTATGCTATTTCTGGGACTGGGTTGCATAACACATCTTCCCATCAAGTCATGATGACTTGGTTGTCAAAATATCTTCTTATCTCAACTTTCCCATCGAATATGTGGATGGAATGGCCCTGTTTGTGAATGTGCACAAGAGACATCAAGTTTCTCTGACATTCTGGAAGACAAAGAACATTATGCTACAAAAAGTCAGAGAATCTAGGTAATTTGAGCTTAATGGTGCAAATTCCTTTGGGTTTGAAGTTGGATTTATCTGCAAAATATACTGCACTATCTACATTGTCATTCAATTATTCAAAAAAGTCTTTTCTAAATGTCATGTGGTATGTTGTGCCAATGTCAAGTAATCGAGTTCTTTCCAAGATACAAACAAAGTATTGAATAAAACTTCATTTATGCCAACATTACAATGTGCGACAATGAAATGAGTATATTTGGGAGCTTTACCAGACTCATGAGCTTTACCTCTGTCCTCTTTATGCTCTTGCTTCTCTATGATCTTCTCCCAAAGAATTATGCATGTATTTTCCTCATGTCCTTTCTTACCACATCAGACACATTGAAGATCATATCTCTCACCATGGTTGTGTCTACCCCCCTTGCCTACAAAATTTTCTCTTCCACATCCTATTTTGTTGCCATCTCCTCTAGAAGAATCATTTGGTTGATTCTTCCCTTTCTATGTAAGGCACATAGTATTTCCAATGGGATGAACTGCCTTCTTTCCAATTCCTATCCCTCGTTCTACAACCTTCTCCACCAGAGTATCAAATTTGAGGTCTTTAAGTTGGCCACTAGCTTGAAGTGATTCAAAATAGTGTGATAATGTGGGGTGAAGGACCTTGATGAAGGGAATGAGAGCAAGCTCTATCTTCACACTAGTAGTGTCAGTGTCATGCATAATGGCTTTGGTCTCAGATGCCATAGCCATGGTATCATTATCCTTCAACTCTAGGTTGAAGAGCTTCAACATCAATTGAATTAGCTCCAATTCTTAGTGTGAGTCATACAAATCTTTCAACTTCTTCAAAGGATCATAAGAGTTCTTAGCAGATGAAATATGCCTACTCACCTCTTCACTTACTGCAGAAGCAATTGGTGCATATTCCTTATTATCTATGTTCTTCTATATGGCAAGCTTTTTGTTTGTTTTAGGCTCTTTAGGTGTAGCATCACCTTCTCCTTCACATATGTCATCCCATAGATTGTTGAAGATGATAGTGTGCTTGATCTCCCTTGATCATCATGGTAGTTGTCCTTGCCAGTAAGCACCACTTAGACAATGGAAACCAAGGAATGCATCTTCAACAATAAATCACTTCAAACAACACATTTTTAAGTGGAAGATACGAAGATGACAATACTTATTTTGCAATACAACCTCTACCCAATATAATCTCTACAACACAATCTTATAACCTTTGCAATTCCTCTACAACAATGGTATATGCTCAATACTAGTATGAAAAGGTAATATTAAGTAGTAAGGCATTGAATACCAAGATACGACAATGCACCTTATGACAAAGCAAGCGAAGCATATACTGAGATACCACGAGATACCACAATGCACATTATGACAAAGTGAAGCATTTATTGTAATAGATCCAACCTCATTTAGTTTCTTCCTTTGACCTTTTGATTCAATTGGGAAACACCTAAGCATAAAGAAAAGCCCCGCACCATAAGGTAAGGAACCCAACACAACAAAGAATGATACAAATACAAAGAACAATTTTGTAACTACCTCGGAAACATTGTTCTCTCCTACCCCAATGTATATCCAAATGCAAGCGTTGGATTCTCCTCCGGGTTCACTATATGAAGATTAGACATTATGAAAGAAATATTCCACCAAGTAATGTCAGCTACTAGAACATGGCATGGAAAGAAGAGACGGTTAAGAGATTTACAATCAATTATACCAAGGAATTATATGATGCAATGAATAAACATTTTGACTAGAAAGGAAATGACGTTGGAGATATGATTATTGATTCATCTACGTCAAAATCATGGAACATTTGAAGATTGCTTTACACCTTAAAAATGTGATAATGCATTAAAATACAATGCCCAAGACACCCCTTTAGATCCTTAATGATACCTCTATTGATAGAGATAAGTAATATCCTGGGAAAAAGCACAAAGTAACATTAAAGACAATACATATTAAAGCAACCTTGTATGAGAACAATAAGATGATAATTTTAAACCTTAAGATGGTTGAGGAGGGGTAGATGAACATCATGAAAAATATTGTAACATGTTTGAATGGAGAATGGAAATGGCCGAAAAATATTTGAACCACCATGCAATGAATGCGCAATGAATGATCAATGTTGAGAAGACTGCGTGAGAGGTTGCCTAGAGTTGAACTAAAACCCTAGTGTTACGTTGGCTTCTCCTCCTCTCCACTTTGTTATCACACATGAGGAGGACGACGTGATGTGCGAGTAAATTGTGCACTTGTGGAAGGTCAACTATATGATGGGGATAATGATGGAGAAATGAAAAAACCAAGTCTTCACCAAGTCGCGAAGAGAGACTACGAAGAGTCTTTGCCAAGTTAGGAAGGGAGACTACGAAGAGTATTCACCAAATTGTGGGGAGAGGAGATTGTCGAGAGTCTTCACAAGGCCACAAAATGAGTGGTAGGGCCACACAAAGGGAAAAAATAATGTAGATGGTAAATACGTCATAGTGTTTAGGGTTTGCAATTTGCAGGTATGGCATAACTAGACATAGAGAATATGTGAAGAGCAGAGAGGACAAAAGGTAGGCTAGGGAGTTATGAAAAAAGGTAGAGCTCTAACCACTATTAGGTTTGGGAAACTCCAAGCTAGATTGATTTTGTATTAATGTGAATGTCATAGTAATACATGGAGAAGTAACCTTTGGATTTCATATTCCAAGAGGTCCTTTGGACTTCTTAATGATTCTTCATTTTAGTTTATTATCAGAAAATTGAAAATACAATTTAAATGATCTAATATTTACAATATACCATAATCACGTAGGATTAGGTATCCAACACTTCCTCTGACATCATTGTTTAAATATGATGTACTGAATTTCATGATATGGGTTCCAATTTATGATTGGTTGATTGTGCCTATTGTTTGTAGGTATAGGGGAAAAGAGGGGTTTTTATGAGTTGCATTGAATTAGTATTACATTGGTGATATCATAAATGCTTATGGTAGCACCTTCCTTGGTTAAGATTTAGCATTTGGATATTGGCTAAATTCATAACTTGGTCCTTGACACAATTACGCTAGTTCCCATGACAATTATTTGGCAAATTCTCAGTATTTTTTGGTTAGTGTTGCAAAAATATTATTATTTAGAGGGTAGCTGGAGTTTTCGACGATCAATCACTTGATGCAATGCACAATTTTGTGCATTGTTATGCTGGTTTTCAAGTTCGTGGTTTCAAACAAGTTCTAACTTTAACCCCCCCCCCCCCCCCCCCCCCCCCCCCCCCCCCCCCCAACACACACACACAAAAGGAGTGATTATGGGAGTAGCACTTTATGATTCAATGTAAAAATAGTCACTTATGGCATCAATTCCATCTTATCGATATAATACAAGCTCTCTCCTTAAAAATATATGTTGAGCTCCTCCCCCACACTTCAACATCAAGCAACAATTGTTCTTGCAAACATTAGATGAATAACATTGCAATGCTCAAATGACTATCACGGTAAATAAAAATGCTCCAGAATGAAGTATGGCCAACATGTGCGACCTTTTGTTTTTTAGAGGGAGACCTTATCTTGTTGTGCAACATCCTTAAAGAGAAGTTAGTATTAAGAAAGTTATAACTCCTCTGGTATGACCGTTCCACCATTCTATGCATATTGTAGAAATGAGCATACAAATGAATTCATCATGATGGAAGCCTCCTTATGCATGCCATCAACAAGATGTGCATGAAAAGATTCTACACTTAGATAGCACTCATCATCACTTTTTATAGTGTATCATAATTTCGTTTAAATGCATCTTTTAATTTTTTCCCCTTTTCAAAATCTTTGGGTTGTTTGCTTATGCCTAGTTCCTTTGCATCATATGGTGAAAAAGGCCCCTTATTACCTTAAATTGGAAGATAGTTCCAACCATCATATTTGAAACTTGACCTCCACCATGTGCACTCTTTATTCCCCTACGTATGAGTTGTTGCATTATGATGGGGTTTGCATCGACTTCGACACTATTAATAAAGTTTAATACAACATTGGCATTGGTTTGTTTTCAGACACCATTGTCTTATATACATCCACCACTTGAATGTACTCTTGGATTCTCAACTCCTTATTTCTTAATTAAATAAGGTCCGATAGAGCCCATTCTCCTCAACTTATTAGGTAATTCTCAAGGGTAAGAGTCCTCCATTGTGATAATCTAATTATATTGCATTGATGCACATATCCAGATATCAAAATGAAAATATAGATGATTTGGCAAACTAAATACTAGATTAGTATTTATCTCATTAATACACACAAAGGAAACATTGCAAATAGGTATATGTCAGTATATGTGAATATAAAAAATTAGGGTATCATGTCCATATCATATATTCATAACAAAAAACCTGTCCCTATGGAGGGGACAAAGCTTAGATTGGCTCTTTTGTTGATCATCCAACCCTAGCTCTAGCTCTCCTCGGTGTATCCTGTTTGGGTGTGTAAAGGATGCTCCAGCTAGTTGACTCAGTATCATGCCCAACTCCTAAAGAAATAACATAATTATCATCACAGCCTCAAAAATTTTCTCCAACACAACCATTGTCAAAATGGAAAAATGTAGAATCTCACGGTCCCCCTTGAACTACTCTAGTGTCATGCTTGTCGGGGTAAACTTGGTTAGGCTATTGGATTGTTGGGGTTGGTCCCTCTAGCCCTCTCCGCTAGTCACCTATTAGCCTCACCAGTCCTAAATATTCAACCAAACCAAGCACACAGAAGTATTGACATATATCTCTCAAAATTCAAAACATATATACATTTTCAAAATAAACAAAGCATGTAAAAAACACAAAAATCCTAATATTACTCATTGGCCACAAGCCACTCCTCATCAATATTTGGAGGCACATCTAGAGGGATGGCTAGATCCCAATGAAATTCTAGAGCCTCATATTAGTAACCCTTCAACACCCTTCAAATTGTAAAAAACTCTAGGGTGAATCATTACCCCACAATGCCCCACCCAATTGGGTCATAAGCACCCCCTAATGCAGAATCTTGAGCACCCAAAATGTCAATTCCCTCATTGATATCCTTGTATGAATCAAGGATACTATTTCAAAGGAGCACATAATGCTCCCAAAGCTAAAACCACCCTCCTTCCTACATGAATCTCATTCAACGAATGGAGAATCCCCTGCATTGAGGCCTTGCACTACTAGATCATCATTTCCTCTAGAGATTATCCCACTAGCCTCATATGAGCTCTAGAGAGCTAGTGGGTGTTTGTTGCACCTTTCATTTGTACCTCCAAGATTGAAAACAAGTGTGTGGGCCACAATTTAATATCAACCATTGCTATGTGTCCCCTCATCCTTGAGCAAGTTGTGGTACAACATTGAGAAACGAGTGGGGATAGGTGCTCTCCCAAACCCACATAGAAGTGCACCTTTGCCCCTTGGCTTGCCAGGCATGTGAGGAAGTATAAATCCTACTCTGCAAATTAATTAGGCACAACCTGCACACCCTAAAGCAACCTAATTCAAAGTTTCACATCCCCACAATTCGATCAAGCAACTCTAGGGCCTAAAAGATCAACAAACACAAAGGTGCTTAAACAATCCTATCCATACCAGCCTCGAAATGATCTTTAGTGTTAAAGGTCAACATGGATATTTTCTTAAGAAACTAGTTGACGATATCATGACCTTCTATAATGAAGCTTGCTAGAGAATCCCATGATCAAATCAGGTACGATGCCCTACTTGAATGAGCCCTATCAACAAAAAATTTAACAAACCAAGTTGGATTCCCTACATAAATGAATCATTTGATGAAATCAAATCAGATCCGATCCCTTAACCAACCAAATTGGATGGCATGGAAAGTTGTCAAACCATGAAAATGTTGGTGATCCACTGGTATAGTGATTTACTTTGACCATTTAGATTAATGCATGTATTTTTCTTTTATAACTTAAACCCTATTGATATTTCCATTTTGGTTCCATCGTTTATTGAAAGTACATGAGATCAATAGTTTGTTAATACATAAATGCACATGCTATTTAGAAAAACATTATAGGTTTAAAAACTATTTTAAGGTC
>LPNX010541942.1:825917-846297 GCA_001517045.1 Pseudotsuga menziesii | reverse complement strand
TATATATATATATATATTAATCTGTACTAGGGGAATCAACAATGGGGGATGGGTTGGTACTCATGTGACACTCGGTCCAAGGATCCAATTTCTCTACCAATGTTCCTCTAGGTGTATTCACATGGCCTGAACCATGGCACACAGGAAAGTTTGGAGAGATTCGAACGTAAGACCTTTCATTTACAACCATTTACAACTTCTCATCTTTACCACTTGAGATACCCCACAGCCAAACAAGAGAAAGATATAATTGATTTTAAAAAAAACCCCTACATTTAGTTTTACAAATTATGTTTTGTTACTTACCTTTATTTTATTATAGTTTCAGGTACCTCAAATTGGATGAATTTTCAATACATAAGCTAAAAGGATTTTTTAGTACCCTTTTCCAAAATCTTTTTAGTTTATCTATTTTGTAGTGTTAAAAACTCCTATGTTTTCATGTTATATTCTCTCAAAACAAACGATTTTACTTTGATCTTTATGATTTATGTATTGCATTTTTTTTTGTGAGTACGGTACATGAATAATTCATCCAATATTGTATATGTACAATACGAAATTTTGTCGTTATTAAATTAATATTGAAATCTATTACGAGTTTTGAAATTTTTCTACATGAAAAGCAAAAACCATAATTTTGAGAAGAGAACGAATGAAAGTTTTTTAATAAAAGTAAAATATTATCTAGAATTATTATGTTTCTGGATCGATTTATTTTAGATAACGTGTAGAACATGTGTAGCTCTCTCTGGATTGGATTTATTTTATTTTATTTTATTTTTGTCTTACAGTTTAGAGATAATGTGTATAACATGTGTAGCCCATTTGGGCATCTTGCTATGCTTATAGGTTTTGTTTTTTAAATTCAATCATGGACAATACATAACTTAATCCATTTCCATATAAATAACATAAGCTTGAGTGATTGAGTAAATTTTATGAAAAAAGTTTGGGAGTCGGTTCCTCGGGTTGGTTGCCTTTGTTGTGTGCCTCACTCATTACTCCTACTAGATTATGTGTCATAATCAATGTTGATAGGTTTAAATTTTAATTGGGTGCCATATGCAAAATGTGGGTGATTGCTTGTGGGTTTCTAATGAGGTTTCCCTTGGGAACAAGTAATGTAAGCCATTTCCAACATAAACTGTGTTAGAATCTTTCTGAATACTT
This sequence comes from Pseudotsuga menziesii, assembly GCA_001517045.1. Classification (NCBI taxonomy): domain Eukaryota; kingdom Viridiplantae; phylum Streptophyta; class Pinopsida; order Pinales; family Pinaceae; genus Pseudotsuga; species Pseudotsuga menziesii. The sequence continues at coordinate 845,124 of LPNX010541942.1, read as the reverse complement.
GCTGAAGAGGATGTTGATAAGGAAGGTGTTGAGAAAGGGAGTGTCAATGGTATCAACAACAATGAGTTTCATGAGAGTTATCTAGAATTGATAAAAAGAACCATTGGAGTGTTGATACTTCATCTATTCGTATTGATACTTGAAGCCCAATTAAGCATATGCTTCCATAGGCCTTTACCTTATCAAATGTGATGTCATTCAACTATGTAGTAAATCAAGGACATTATCCCAAACTTTTATGTAATTGTTCTTCTTAAAGGAGAAACCAATTTAGAAGAGATCATTATGTGCATAGTCATTGATGAGTCCCATATGAGAAACCTAGAATTGACATGCTTGGATCTTTGTGGGAATAACCCAATTATTTATATTGCTGGTACTAATAACACATGGAAACATGCATGATGTTTTGAATGTAGATATGGTGTATGCAAATAAAGGTTTCAAAATTATGTTGCACCATCCTTCTTGAGATAAAATTAGTTATCTTCAAGTGGGTTAGAGGAATATCATGAAACATATTCCATTGTGTTAGAGGAATATCATGAAACATATTCCATTGTAGTGATCAAACAAGGGTTTATTTAAGATCTTGTTTAGGTGTGACTCCCTTCTTAAGAGATTATCATTTTGTTGATATTGGTAGGAAGAGGTATTCAAATGGACATGCTTTTGGTAGCATTGCAAATCCATTTTATTTTACCATAAAGGCTTTGATGTATGTTCATATTTATTTTGAAAAATTTCCTAGTATATCCAAAGACGAGTCTTTAAAAAAGCCATATCCTATCGAAGTGTTGGATTGTTTAGTAGAGATTTCTATTGATGGCACAATCTATTGGTTTATATTGGTTTGGATGTTATTGGTAGAGGCCACTCTATTCATAGAGGTGTGAATTTGTATACATATGATGTGTTTTGCACAAAACACAGTTTATTAATAACAATCAAAGTAATAAATGGTGAGTATAAGTGTGTATCTTTTACTATATATTTTTCATTTTCATTTCATATTGTAAAAAATTATTTATATTATGTATTTTTATCTTCATTTTTGTTGTAGGCATTGTTGATGTTTTATCTACTTTGAGCTTAATTAAAAGGTCAAACATGCAAACTTGAAAGGGAGAATATTTTTTGTTGTTTTATTGCTAGAATGATGATAAAACACACCACTTTCCTACTCCTTGCAACAAAAAGTGATGATGAATTTGTGACAACTATGTTTGTTGCCTCCACATAACATTGAACACACAATGTCTTATCGTGATATCTTGGAGTCTTGCAACCACACCAAGTACATCGTCACAATATCATCTCATTTCCTACAAAGTTTTAAATCACATAGTGTCTTAGAACGTGATACACAATGAAGCTTATTTGGAAATGCCATGTTCAAATGAATATTTTGTGGTTATTTTTGAACTTATTATGGTGCATAAAGCACACGCAGGATTGTGAAGAGGAAAAATTCACTAGATTTCATGATAGAAGGCTATGCAGATCTTAAGGATGTTGTTTCCTATACATGTCCAATTTCCTTTATAGATATTAGTGAACTTTAGGGTTAAGGGATGAGACTCAACCTCCTGGTAATTAATGGTGAGTGGATTCAACATTTAGATTTTGCTATTTGTGTAATAGACTATAGCCTTGTTTGCAAGCACACTTTTCATGGGATCCATACCAATGGGATCTCATCTATTGGTGTTATAGAACAGGGATGAGTACAAATGCACTCCATTTGGAGTTTTAAACATTACACCTTTGATTAATATATGCATATATTTTTAGGTGTAAAGTTATGGTGAGTTTTGTGTTTTAATATTTATGATTTTTTTTGTTTTGTTAGTTTTAGTTACTTTTTCCTTATATTAATATTATATTATAATGATTATTTATACTTAAGTACATGACCATTCTAGTTCTAAGCCATTTTCTTGTGATAACTCATGACGTATGGTATACTTAAGTTAGTTGTTTGATTTACATTTGCAATTGAGTTCAGGGGCAATGAAATTTAAAAAACACTCGCAATGAACTTTATAGGGGACATTACATTATGGTATCTTTTATTCGAGCATTGCTACATTTTCATTGTTTGGTTATACATATTCTGATTGGGAAGGTGACAGTTATGATCGATGATCAACTACTGGTTATATATTTCAACTTGGTTGAGGTCCGATTTCTTGGTCCAACTAGAAGGTGAAGACTCTTTCTTTATCTTTGTGTGACTCTTGATATTCATTGTTATATAAAGAGGTGTTATTTTGGAGGATTATATTATCCCACATGCAATGTGTGAGAGTAATTCCTCCAAATATCTGGGTATATAATAGGGTTAAGGGAGTCTCTTTAAATATATCATCATATCATCTCATGACACATCTTGAATGTTCTGGAGAGATATCTTGTATATCGTATTGGGATTAGTGCTCTCTTTGTAAGATTGAAGGAGATTTCTGGAGATAATAGAAGAGTGACTTTCCCATGGGCGTATCCCAATGGGGTGAACCACATATATCTGGTGTACTCTTGCCTCTTTTCTCTTTCTGGTTCTTATGTTTGATGTGTTGTTGGTTTCTTAGATAGATATCAACTGTAGTTAATCTAATATTCTAACACCGAGCAATGGGGGGTGGGGGATATTTTGTATCGATATGATTGGCATTGATATAAATTCACTGTTGGCATCGCTGTTGCTACAAATATTAGAGAAAAACTGATGGTTATTCATATGGTTTTGAAATTTGTAGCTTCTAGAGGGATTAAAAAATTGCAGACTTTTGGGGACTCGCATATTGTGATTGAGTAGCTCCATTTGAAAAAGTCTCCTAAGAACATATTCCCGAGGCCATTATTTGAGGACATTTGCAAGGTGTTGACTTCCTTTGAAGCAGTATCCTTCCATCATATCTATAAGGAACAAAATGATCTTTTTGGTTCACTATCCAAAATGGGCCACTTGCTCACCGAAGGATTTGGAAATGTTTGGGAAGTAAAGAAAGACATTATAAAGGAGTTGGAGTTCGGACCTCTTATTTTCTATTTATCATCCCATTGGAGCTTGATGAAATCTATGTGGACGCTGCATAAAGCTATTATTTCTCCCATCCCTTATTTTTTATATATACTTTATTTTCTTTAAATGTCCATGTAGGAATCCACCAACGAGCCACTACCTTATATGCCTCAACAATAACATCTAAATATTGGTGGGCATTTCTCTTTGCCCTACCTAACATATTATCTTGGAGATAGTTCATCTATGGACTCGTTACATAACAAACTAACATAACAATCCTCAATAGTGTGGATATTATCCATTAATTAGGATTTAATGACTTCATGTGTTGATTGTATATCAATGTTGTTTCTTATTTCCTGCAAAATGGATGGCCATAATATATTTATTTAATGATAAATGTTAACAAATGAAATGCCCAAATCTTTTAAGATATTCTCCCAATAAGTTACCTTGATATGCTGATATTATTTCCCATCCTTACAGATTCCTTTCTTCCATAATAAAATATGTCTCCAGTCCTTTATTTATTTATTGGATATTACAAGGTTTCTTTACTTATATATTTCATGGTATATGCTTCCGTCTAGGTTAGTCTATACAAACATTAGGTTATGAATGACTCACCTTAACAGGAGGTGACCATTTTTCATTTAAAACCGCAGTTTTATATTGCATTATTGATTTGTTATCAATGAGTTGGAATTTGAAGTATTGACATATTTTGATACTAATTAACTTGTACTTATCATCCATGACAGTGATCTTTGTTACTTTGAACATTGCCATGCAAGATATAATTAGTTATGAAACTTTGGGATCAACATAAGCATGAGGTCACTCCCATTTTTAAATAGGAATCCCTTGCTTTTTTTTGTAAGGCCAAAGATATGTATCGATTAGAAACCGGTTACATCATAGACAAAATGGGTTTTCCCAGAGGGAAACCATACCACTTATAGAGCTTAAGTTTAGCAAAGTCTGTATAAGAAGTTTAAGACAACCTATGAAAGCTTTCCAGTAGGTTGACATACTACTAATCATAACTAAGGTAACAATTAAACATGAAAAACCATGAGACCATAAGAATCCCCTAGTCTCGATCATTGTCTAGATAAAAACAACATATACCTGCTTCAGAGGAGTTGCTTCACTAGGACTCCTTTGCTTAACAACTTTATTTGTTGTTTTATTCATCATATGATCATTGGACATTAAGAACTTCTATCATTTCAAAATGAACCATTAATCCTTGAACTCTTTGTATCATTATGAACACTAATTTGCTCATGTTTTTGTTTCTTCTAACTTGATCTATTATGTAGAATTTCTTACAACCTTAATCATTTTGATACTTTGATATCTTAAAGTGAAAAGTTTGAAGTATAATCATTTTGATACTTTGATATCTTAAAGTGAAAAGTTTGAAGTATAATGCATAGATCTTTACTTCATTATTTGTCATTACATCAAATCCCATACCATAGTTTCTTTTGTTTTACTTTGAAGCTTAAAATAACTCTATTCTTTCATCTTAAAACATCATGAACAACATAAACCACTTAATTTGGTGTAAAAACATAACTAAATACATTTAACTTTGTAATTTTATCTACTTTCAATATTATTATACTTTTATATTAATATTAAAAAAATTATTAACTTATTAAAAAAATTCATTTAAATTAAAATAATAAATAAATACAAATATGTCAATTTAATCTAATTCATAATAAGAGAAAAAATCCTATTCTATGTTCTATGTTATGTTGACCCAAAAAAACCTTGAACTTTCTACTTTCTCATTCCTATATGTATTTAAAATTTCATAATAAACCGCCATTATTCTACCTTGAAAGCAAAGTTTGCTTATAATATTTGATTGCTTACAATATTTGATTTCGTGTAAGAGATTTGATTTTATTGACTTGATTTCTAAATCTATTAAATGAGTCAGAAATTTGACAAATTTATCTTATTCGAGTGAACAAAATGCATAAAAACGCCTTATCCTCGCGACAAAATCAAAACTTCCTTTCTAATTTTAGAAATCTTTTAATGAACCACTTAATACCCTCACATCTTTTTTAAAATTTTTATTATTGAGTGTACCATTTTAATTAATAATTTAATATTATATCGTAAACTAAAATTACTAATATTTAGAAACTATAACAAATAAGAAGTGTTGGAATTTGGTTTTCATTCATGTTATTTTTTTTGACTTTTTAGGTTTGAATGTTATCCATCGTGAAATGTTTTGTTTAAAATTTTATCTTTTAATCAAAACATCAAATGATGTAAAATGCTTTTTATTTATAAAAAAAATACATAATAAAATAAGAATTGATTTATAGAAATAAAATATAGCTCTATATGTTTTTTTTAAACCCTTCAATAATGACACAAAATGATGTAAACGATTTTTTATTTTATAAAAAAAATGACATAATAAAATAAGACTTGATTTGTAAAGATAAAATATAACTCTATATACCCATTTTTTAATTGTATATTATGTTTAAGTATAATTTTTACAAGGTTATTTTCATTCCAAATGTTGCACACAAAATTCATGTTTCTCAATGCCCTTATTTATTACTAGGGTTCATTAAAATTTTGAATCTTTGTACTGAAAGTGAACTATGAGAGAAATACTAGAAATGTTTATTTCAATTTGGAAGAGAGTTTTGGAGAATTAATCAATACTCTTTGAATTTGGATCTATATAATTACTGAAAGTATGAGATAAATCACTAAATACAAACATTGCACATACCTTATTGTTGTTATTTAAAATCATTAAAAAATACACACATTGCACATACATTATTGTTGTTATTTAAAATTATTAAAAAATACACAGATATAATTTATAACAATTCTTTAAAATCATAGATTTCAAGTGAATCTCTAAATCTAAACAAATCAATAAATATAATGCATTACCTCTAATAATTTAAATAACTCTCAAACTTTGTTTTCAATGCTCTCTAACTCACATGAGTTGCAATATTAATGTAATCAATGAGCATTAAACACTGAAAGTGTAGAGTGTAGATTCTCATTGTAATAATAACAAAATAATGGAAAATTGATTGAATTAAATGAGTTTTTATGTGTTTAGGAAAAATCAATGCAACTTGTAAATAGAAAAGTAACAAAATAATTCTATTTTAAAATATGTTTCTAATTTTAGTAAATGTATGATTTGGAAGTTGAAATTTAGAAAGTATAGTTTTATATAAGATAAATATATTAATACTACTAGTCATATAAAAAATAGTAATAACATAATAATGGTTTAATTATTTTATCGCCCTTCAAAATTAAGTTGAGAAATTTTATTATCCTTCAAATGCTCCATAATAAACATTTTGCCATTCACTACAAGTTATATACATTTTGATATTCAAGTGGTTTTTGGAGTAGGAATCAAATCAATGCACTAATTTTAAACTTAGATCATTATTGTTGTATTGAAATAAAATAATAATTAATTTTTATAAATTAGTGTTAATTTTTATTTTATAAAATAATAATGTAAATTGAAGATTTTAAATGTTTTCATTTGGTTTATAACAAATTTATAACATTAGCTTAATTAATAAGATATACTTAAATTTTTTCTGATAGCCAATGGTTTGCTAGCTTTTCAATCAAATTTTCTTAAAAAACAAAAAAAAACAAATTCATAACAAATCTCCGCAAAATATAAAACAATATTAACGATAATTTCCTTTCCACCCATAGATGGCGTAAATTGTAATATCAAGGAGCTGTGTCATTACAATGACCTAACCTTCATGAGATTTCGTACCACTTTAATAATCTCCTTTATGCAGATTCCGCGGGTTCGTTTGAAGGGTGAGACACCTCAACTTCACCCTCATTGGATGTGGGCGGCATGCATTCCATGTTTACTGGGACCAGTAGGTCTGACCAACATTATCCCTGATAAGCATCTCTTTTTCTATTTATATTTATTTGGACTGGTGGTTGGTGACCAATAAGCATCTTCCTTCCCGTAACTGATAAGTAACCTTCATCCATCCTCCCCGCACTGTTTATAGCCAGGGATTCCATTATATTTTCTCTATACAGATAACAGACTGAGCCAGAAACACAGAGATCTGAGATGGGTTTTGAAGGGGAAGGATCATTGGATACTGCTCTACTAGAAGAGGGAAACACTGCCCTCATACAGTCAGGGAAGGTCAGTAAATTATCCGCTCTTTATATGTGTTTGATTTTGGTATTTGCGTTGGTTTATATGTTTGCATCCGCCCCAATGGGAAAGGGAGAAAGCTCTTAGCTTTGCTGCTGGTATATAGGGCATTATAAGTTTCTTTTCTAACTCGGCTTTTGTTGTTGAAATTTTTGTTCATGATTTCAGATTGCTTTTGGAATTTGATGGAATATTTTTATTTGGGTATTTGTTTGCAAATTTCTATGGAGTCTAGAGATTAAAAATGAGGGCATCTGTAATACTTTAGAAAAGCTTAATAATGATAAAATAGAGAATTTGTGCTTCTATTTCTATTGTGAGGCATCCTTGGCAGAAGAAATTCACCAGGGCTTGAGATTTCAAGATCCGTTGGATTTAGGAACATTATATCATCTGTTAGCTTGTTTTATCCAGTGTAATTTTTAGGGGTAAAATTGGGCAAAATTTTGTCAATTGGCTATTTTTTAGGTTTTTTTTCAAAAAATAAATTTGTTATTTGGTCATTTTTAGTGTCTAATATCGTGTATATTTACATAGAATATGTTTTTTTTATCATAATATTCTCCAAAATTTACATATTTCAGTGTTATTTTTATGTTCATATTTAATATTCGCCTATCTATCTATATACATGTTTTTTTCAATCCAAAACAATATTTACATAGAATATGTTTTTTTTATCATAATATTCTCCAAAATTTACACATTTCAGTGTTACTTTTATGTTCATATTTAATATTCGCCTACCTATCTATATAGTATAAACATGTTTTTTTCAATCCAAAACAATCTCCTAGAATACTATACTTAAGTATAATATTAGAATCCTTAAAAAATACCCTGGTTCTGTCATTGATTCACTTTTGGAGTTTTTTTTAATAAGAAATTTCCAATTTAGCTGTATGTTTGTAATTAGAAATTTGGTTTTCAATTGAAAATTATATTTATATAATGATATGGGTATTGCTAATTCTGAAACTGCACCAAAGTAGAGCCAGGATTTATGTACAAAGTGTGCAATCATAAACAGAATAACAGTAAGTTTTCCAATTAGCTATCATGCTTGCAATAAGAAATTTGGGCTTTCGTTCTTAAATCATAAAAAAATTATATTTCTATAAGATTGTGGCTATCGCAAATTCTGAAATTGGGCTAAATTAGAGCCAGGATTATTGGACAGAATGGGTACAATCATAAACAGAATAACATGAAATTTAGTTTTATTTGCCCAGTATGCAAGCAGAAATAGATCAAGGATATAATTATGTCATCGGACATTAAGTACATAGGTTGTGTAAGTGAAAATTTGGGTTTCGTTTATTTGATGGCGAAACCAGAATTTGAATTTTGAGAGGCAACACAGATTCGGCTTCATTCCATAGGGATTCAGGTAAATCTATTGCAATATGAAATTCAAGCTGTTGGAAGTAGAAATCTACACCTTAGATATCAAACTGCTGAAGATTCCCATCATGAAAGGGCGTTGTAGCTCAGTCACAGGGAAACCAACCGGCTGGGAGAAGGTCATGGGTTCTTTTCCTAGTCTGCCCCATTTTCAACAGAAGGTTAGACTCCTAACATTACTGTAATTAGGATTGCCAATTATAGAACACATTGGTTTATGTAAGGTTGCATTGCGTTTACAAAACTAATAGTATGATGACCCCAAATACAATGGAAAAAAGTAAACAAAAATATGTTAGACGGAAAATTTTAAAATGTTCAGAAATTGAGAACTCTCGGTCAAAATATTTCCTCATAATTCTTCTAAGTCTATAGAAAAAGAAGAATTATTTAGCATTGAAAAGTCCAAACACATTCAGTGGCTTTATCACAAGGAAAATTGTGCTGCTAGAACATCTACTATTGCTACAGCATCATTCCAACAAAATTTCTGATGAAAAATCAAATAAATCGTCATGCTGTTTTGGCATGGAACACAAATTATGATAATATATTGAAATTCAGGAAAGAAACTTTAGGCTAATCTGCCTCTTGAAAGTTTTAAGTTATTGAAATATTTATAGGGTTTTGCATTTCGTTCAACAAATATTGACTGACGGAAGAAGCTCCCTGATTTGAACACAATTCCTGGAATGAAAAAAGATAAACGCAAGAAACAGAAGAGTAAACAAGTATGAGAGAAGATTGCCATAACTGCACAAGTGTTCTACATTCTAAATTCATTAAGTATTTATAAAGATCCATTGTTCGAAAAATTCGATGATTTGTACCGGATGGCTGTTTCTTTTTCTTCTGAAATTCAGCATTTTTAGAAAATATTTTCTAAAATCAGAATTTAACTTTGTTTAAATTCCGATTTTGATGGTAGAAATGGATTCACTACCCTCAAAACCTCTTGAGTACCCAAAATTCCAAAACTTGACAACTATAACCTCGAATTTGAAAAATTCCAACCAGATTATCCTAAAAATCCTCCTACCCAAATGGTCAAAGGTCAAAGTTTTAGATTACGCCTGTATGAAGTTACATAGAGTCCAAAATTGGAATGTACATTCACATTTGACATGCAAAGCTTTTTTAACTTGCATTTTCCAAATAAATCGCATCCAGGGAAGGAGTCCAAAATTGGAATGTACGTTCACATTTGACATGCAAAGCCTTTTTAACTTGGCATTTTCCAAATAAATCGCATCCAGGGAAGGAGAGCTTGGATGAGAAGAAAGCTGAAAGCTAAAAGAGAGTAGGAGTAGGAGTTGCTAAAAGAGAGTAGGAGTTACAGTTAGAAATATACAATATAGTGCATTGCCAGTATAAACCTACTAGTTCTCACTGTTCCTCTCTTTTCCTCGCCTTTTAAATGATTTTGTATGGTAAGCCATTAGTTGTTAGCATGGTTTTTATATGGTGTTCCAGTGCATAAGTTATCCCTGCTGACATTGTGTTTGTTTATTACTAGGATGGTATTTTTTTTAAGTCCTTGGCAATAAATGAAGGTCTCAAATTTTGCCCATGGCTAAGTTATATGGTTGATGTTTGGATGCTTTTCAGGTCAGTTAAGAATGGAAGTACATGGGGCATGGCTCAGTCGATTTTTGGTCTAATTTAGTTTGATGTTTGGACTTTTCAGGCCAATGAAGAAGACTACACGGGGGATGGATCTGTTGATTTTTGGGGCAGGCCTTCTGTAAAAGAGAATACTGGAAACTGGAGGGCATGTCCATTCATTTTAGGTTCTTCTTCAAAATCCGTGTGAAATGTTTGAAAATGACATTATAAATGCTTACCTGATAGCTTCAGATACTGTAGCCTACGAATTTGTTCGGAAAATCACGTTGTTTAACTATTTATTTCACTTTTACTTGCAGGAAATGAGTGCTGTGAGCGACTAGCATACTATGGAATCAATACAAATCTAGTGACTTACTTGACAAAAAGGCTGCATCAGGGAAACGCCACTGCTGCAAAGAGTGTCACTACTTGGGCAGGCACTTGCTATCTCACACCTCTTTTGGGGGCAGTTTTGGCGGATGCATACTGGGGACGATATTGGACCATTGCAGCCTTCTCGACAATTTATTTCATTGTATGCTCAACATTGCCAGTATCTCGAGTCTTATTTTTCGACTTTGAAATCCAAATGTTGATTCCTTTGGAAATCTATTTTTTTGTAATAGTTTAATCACAAATTATATTTATTGCTTCATTATTGAGGCAATGCTGCTGACAAGCATGCTCTGAATTTTACAGGGAATGGCGACTTTGACTCTTTCAGCATCTGTTTCTTCGTTGAAGCCTCCTTCCTGCATAGGAAATGACTGCCCAACGGCAACCATAGCTCAATATGGTGTATTTTTCCTTGGTCTTTATCTCATTGCATTAGGAACTGGAGGCATTAAACCTTGCGTGTCTTCTTTTGGAGCTGATCAATTTGATGACACTGATCCTAAAGAAAAGAAGAAAAAAGGCTCTTTTTTCAATTGGTTTTACTTTTCAATCAATGCTGGAGCTCTTGTTTCAAGTAGCGTTCTCGTCTGGGTCCAGGATAATGTTGGTTGGGGATGGGGTTTTGGGATTCCTACAGTATTTATGGGATTAGCCATAGGGAGCTTCTTTTCTGGTACGCCACTTTATAGACTCCAAAAACCTGGAGGCAGTCCCGTGACACGGATGTGCCAGGTTGCTGTTGCATCATTGCGCAAATTACGAAAGAAAGTGCCCCTTGACCATTCCCATTTATACGAAGTACAAGACAGGAATTCTGCAATTCAAGGAAGCCGAAAACTGGAGCATACCGCTGAATTCAAGTATATCTCTTGTATTTAAATTACATTATACTGATTTTAGAATTGATTGTATATACTTCTTTTTTTAATACTGAACTGAGAATCCTTTAAATGAGCTATCTATGTTCTAAACTATTGTGCACTGAAAAAGTCGGAATTTGGCATGTTGTAACACAAGCCAAGCTATTGCAGTTCTGCTATTTTCTCATTGGATTTTAATTGTTTTGCAGGTGTCTTGACAAAGCTGCCATAGTTACAGACGATGATATTAGGAAGGATGCCTTTTCTAATCCCTGGAGATTATGTACTGTAACCCAGGTGGAGGAGCTGAAGATTCTTCTTCGTATGTTTCCCATTTGGGCGACTGGTATCGTGTTTGCTGCTGTTTATTCCCAAATTTCCACAATGTTTGTTGAACAGGGCATGACACTGGACACTAGCATTGGGTCACATTTCCATATTCCTCCAGCATCATTATCCGTATTTGATGTTATTAGCGTCATGATATGGGTTCCAGTATATGATCGTATAATTGTGCCAATTGCTAGCAAGTACACTAAGAGAGAGAGGGGCTTTACAGAGCTGCAACGAATGGGCATTGGTCTCTTTATTTCGATACTGGCTATGGTAGCAGCTGCTTTAGTTGAAATCAGACGGTTGAGTATTGTCGAGGCTTATGGCTTGGTCCATGACAAAGGGACACCAATTCCAATGAGCATATTTTGGCAGATTCCCCAGTACTTCTTGGTTGGTGCATCAGAAGTCTTTACCTTCGTAGGACAGCTGGAATTTTTCTATGACCAGTCACCTGATGCAATGCGCAGTTTATGCAGTGCACTTTCTCTTCTTACTACAGCATTAGGGAACTATTTGAGTAGCCTTATTGTTACAGTTGTTATGTTTGCATCTACGAAAGGAGGACAAATTGGATGGATACCTGACAATTTGAATGAAGGTCACCTGGATTACTACTTTTGGGTATTAGCCTCACTCAGCATCTTGAATTTACTGGTATATCTTTCTTGTGCCCAACGGTACAAGTACAAAAAAGCCAGTTAAATTCCTTACATTGAACAGCCTTTGCCACGATGATAAACTAGCTAGAAATTTCTGGACAAGGCATCCAAAACAATTTATTTGAATAACGGAGTGTGGCTGACCAGCTTGAAAAAAGTTGTTAGGATTGGCCAGGTTACCCTTGGACGGCATTCCTTTCAAGGGTTTGTAAATTTGTACATATTATATTTTATTTGAAGATGTATGGATCCCAACAGTGCACTTATGTTTTCTCTGAAGGCTTGGTAGTGGTGAGGAGATTTAGACGTGTGCATTTTGTACATTTTAATTTGGACATACTATATTTTATTTTAAGATGTATGGATCCCAACACGGCACCTATGTCTTTTTTTTCTTAGTAGTGTTGAGGGAGATTCAGACTTGTGCATTTTCATATTGCAGCGTTTCAGTGACGACTAGATGTGGAGACTTTTTCTACATAGGTTTAGTTTTAGGTCAACCTTGGTTTATGTGCAAATCTAATATTAGCGTAGATGATATTAACCCTCTATTTATGAGCACAAATAGAGATTAAATAACTAATATTGAAAGTCTTTGAAAATGGAAAAAAAATGGAGATTTACACTTTAAATTTCTTTAATCAATCATGATACTTAATAGATCACCGGTTGAGGCAAATATTTCCAGAACATTTTGAAAAGGAAATGTGTTTAATGGTATATTACTAATTTTTTTCCTAAAAAAATACCATTATGTATAACTAATTTTCTGGACATTACCTTGTAAATGTGCTTAAGTTTTTTTTTGTGACTAAGCGAATTGGCAAGTGGGCTGGTACTCATGTGACATAGGGGCAGTTGGGGATTGGGCTCGTATTCACGTGACATAAGGTCCAAGGATGGGCAATTGGGGATTGGGCTCATACTCGCGTGACATAGGGTCCAAGGATCCATTCCCTCTACCACTATACCCCTATGTACCCCACAACCGCAAGTATGGGACACGGGTAAGCCTAGATGCAATTTGGACTTGTGACCTCCTCTCTATTTACAAGACCTTTTGAAAAAAACAAGTTTGTTAATTTAATTGTATTTTATTTATTTATTTATTTTTATCATTACATATTTCAACTAAAAGTATATTGAAAGTAAAAGGAGTTCTTAAAATATGTTAGGCTTGTTTGCTTCTTTAATCTAAAATTTACATTAGCATTTATAACTATTATCTTGAATTTTTCAAGGATTTATTTACCATTTTTACATTATCAAATTTTAAGTATAATGTATTTAATATTTTTTTTTTACGGAAACGGTTAAAATTTTGATTAGTGTTTGGCAAAGGGGCTGCCAAAGCCTTTACAATGCATTTTCAAAGCTGCTATACTAGACTTTATCTCCAACATAACATTCATGGCAGATTTGCTCTGTTGGATTGCTGTTGGAATGCCCATGTGAAAGACAGGCAAGTGCCACTTTAGTCTTAGGGAAGCGGGTGATTTGAGATTTCTCCATTGACAATAAGTTGGCTCTTACTCAGGGTAGTACCGCGGTTGGCTTCAGCATCCGCTAGATTGTTAAGAGTCCTTAGAACATGATAAGCCTTATAAGTTCTAAAGTGCTTAAGCAAGAGAAGGACTTTCCTGTACGTGTGGACAAGGCTTATATCCGTTGGCATCTTCTTGGTGTGTAATGCTTTGACTATTAGCTTGGAGTCACCAAAAATAGTAAGCTTCTGAATGTTCAGCTTCCTTGCTTGGTTTAGACCTTGCCACAACGCTAGATACTCCGCTTGATTGTTGGAGGCGTGTCCTAGACCCCAAGCATAGGACAGATGGGGGTTGCCAGAAGGCTCGAAAATAATGCCTCCTCCTCCAGCTTGGCCGAGATTCCCTTTCAAGGCCCCATCAAAGAAAATGCACCATTCATCAAGGGCTGACCTCCACTTAATGAATTCCTGTTCTTCCAGCCTGATTTCCCAGTGTGCCTTTTGAGGAGGATTGGTATCTTTATTACTTTGCTGGTTCGAATTTATCTCCTTAAACCAACTATCTTCTTCAGGAGAGAGGGTAGTCGCATTTCTGATTGTAGACTTTGTGCTTTAAGCTTCAGAGAGCATGGTCCTAGCTTTAATTGCAACTTGAGCTGGGAGTCTGCCTTCCTCCTTAAAAATTCTGTTATTTCTTTCTAGCTAGACCTTCCAGCACAGGAATTTAGGGGTCCACATCCACGCTAGTTTGAGGAGATTTTTTTTGCTGAAGTTGAAGGGAGCGAGAGAGATCCAGCAACTTATCAACTCCTTTATTGAGTTTCGTAGACTTACAACGATTGAGCCTAACGTAGCCTCCATACCTCTCTAGTGAACTCGCAGATAATGAACAGATGCTCGATTGTTTCTTCAGTCCGATTGCACAGAGGGCAGCGTGATGGCCCTTGCCAGCCTTTGCTCTTCAGCTTTTCACCTATCAAAATGCTGTTATGAAGGAGAGTCCATATAAAAATGTCAATTTTAGGAATAGAGGCGAATCTCCAGAGTGCTTTCCACGGCCCAGGATTGGGAGGGACCCAAGGCACCTCCAAAATCGCAGCGTAGCCTTCAGCTGCAGTATATTTGCCAGATCTTGAACCCCAACTGCGTTTGTCTTTGGCTTTGGCGCTGATGGGTGATTTCCCTTGCAATAAATCCAACAGATTTGCAGCTTCCTCTTTTAGCTCGTGTGGGTAGTCGCCAAGGTTCCAGTTTACCCATGATTCTTCCTCATCGTTGCTCCAGGAGGAAATGTCCATCAATGTGCTGCAATTTTTGGCGAGAAGCCAATCTTTAATGTTTCCCAGGTCGCTTGATTCGTTGAGAGGCTGTTCCCCAAGGATCGAGTCCTCCCAAATTCTTATTTTTGCCCCATTGCCAAGAGTCCACGTGAGCTTGGACGTGAAGAAAGGGAGGGCTCTTTTACAGAGCGAGAATATCGGGGAACCTTTCTGCAGTTTTGTGGGCCTTTCAAGACATCTCTCTCTGTCTCCAGTAAAGTATTTCTTCCGGAGGATTTGCTTGCTCCAGGTTCTTTTTCCTGTGATCATTTTCCAAAGAATTTTTCCACCCATGGCTAGATTTTGGGTGGCCACGTCTCTTAGTTGAAGGCCCCCTTCCATCTTTGGCCTTGTGATCTTGTCCCAGCTCACTAGATGGAGCTTTTTTTCACAATTTCGGCCGCCCTCCCACAGGAATCGGCAGAGCAGCTCTTTGATTCTGTTTGTAATGGTTTTTGGAGCTAGAAGAACCAAGCATTGATAGATTGGAAGGCTGGTGAGGACTGAGTTCATCAAAATCACTTTACCTGCTTTGTTGAGCCATGTTGCCCCCCACACTTGGATCTTGTTTTTTAGTTTGTCCAGCATTGGCAGCCAATGGACAACTCTAGGTGTAGCTTTGGAAATTGGAATGCCCAGATAAGTAAAGGTGTCCCAGTTAGTGATGCCTTCCATTTCAAGAATCCGAGATAACTCCAGCATTTCTTGTGGAGAGCAGTTCCAGCCATAGACCTTGCTTTTGTGGAAATTTATTTCACTTCCAGAGCTGTTTCTGTAATAGTCAAGCTCTGTTTTAAAGTTCCTAGCTGTGTTGAGATTGGCAGCTCCCAAAAGAAGCGTATCATCAGCGAACTGGGCGTGGTTTACATCTTTGACCTTTGGGACAATTCTGATGCCTGAGAGAGACCTGTTTTGGAGACTTATGTTCAACGGGTAGCTTAGGACAGAGGCTTGGATGACAAAAAGCACAGGGGAGAGAGGGCAGCCTTGCCTTAATCCTCTCAAGGCCTGGAAAAAATCGGTAGGGCGCCCATTAACCAACGGGGCGATCCAAGGGGTTGAGATGCATGCTTTGACCCACATTATGAATTTCTGATTGAAGCCAAAGTTCCTCATGGTTGCAAAAAGGAAATCATGCCTGACTCTGTCAAAGGCATTGGCCAAGTCTAGCTTTACCACCATTCCCTTCTCTTTTTTCTTGTAGTTGGTATGAATGGATTCTAGCACTAAAATAATGTTATCAAGAATCTGTCTTCCTCTCACAAACCCCCCTTGATTTTCCGGGATCAGCTTAGGTAGGATTCTTTTGAGTCTGTTGGCCATTATTTTGGTTATGATTTTGTAACCTGTGTTACACAGGGAGATAGGCCTAAATCTGTTGAAGTTCTTAGTGCCTTTTTCTTTTGGAATGAGAGCCAAAAAAGAGGAGTTTGTGCTGCCACCCAACTTGTTACAATTCTGAGCCTTCTTAACCATTCTGTACAAGTCCTTCTTTATTATGTCCCAACAAGAGATGTAGAACTGGGCTGTGAAACCATCCGGCCCTGGAGCTTTGTATGGGTCCATTTTGAAGAGGGCTTTCTTGATTTCTCGGATACTAATAGGGTTGTTCAACTGAAGGTTGTCCTCATCATTGATCAAATTTGGAATCTCTGAGAGAGGATAGGAATTCGGCTCCACAGGTTCCAGATCAAGGGTGGAGTAAAGATTTTTTGAAAAAGGAACGGGCTGCCTCCTTAATGCCTCTAAAGTCCTTTATGACTTGGCCTTGTGTCTGAATTTCATTGATGGAGTTATAAATTTTTCTGGCTTGGGCTTGCTTGTGAAAGAACGTAGTATTTTTGTCTCCAGCTTGAAGCCAAAGCGTCCTTGATTTGACTCTCCAGTAGGTTTCCTCTTCTCTACAGGCTTTGTGGTACTTCTTTTGGAGCTCAGCTTCCCGAATGAGCAAGGCAGGAGTGACAGGGGACTCTTCCAAGATCAATTGGTGCCATTCTAAGGCCTTCTGGATTCTTTTCCTTTCAGCCATGGGAGAGCCCAGTCTTTCAGAGCTACTTTGAGTCTTCTGAGCTTTCCTTCCCAGACAAAGAAGGGGGACCCATAAACCGGGTCCTTCCAGGAGTTAGACACAATGTCAAGGAAACCTTCCTGATTTACCCAAATTGGGCTAAACCGGAACGGGATAGGACCTAACCTTTCTTCAGGATAAAGGGAGAGGGAAATCGGTTTATGATCAGAAGTATAATGCGAGAGAATCTTGGAGGTCGCCATAAGCCCTAGGGTTAGGAAAGAGGAATGGATGAGAAAGCGGTCAAGGCGGGCAGCTATGTGACCAGGTCCTATTCTTTTATTTGTCCAGGGGAACTTTCCCTTGTCAGGGATGATGTCTTCAAGATCCCAATCTAGCATCAGATCTTCCACCCACTCTCTTGCAGGATCCCGGACTATTGATCCCCCTTTTTTTTCGGCTAGAGCAAGAGATACATTTAAGTCTCCAGCCAATACTAAATTTTCAGGGTTGTGTTGATTAAGAAAAAGTTTTAAGGAATCCCAGCATTCTTTTTTTTCAACAAATGAGATAGGAACATATATATTAAAGAGGCTTACAAGATGGCCGGAGTCTTTGTGTAGCAGCTTGGTGAATAACCAGTGAGTGGTTCCTTCTTCTTCTACCAGGTCCAACTTTGCAGAGTCCCAAAAGGTTGCTAAGCCTCCCGAGGTTCCTCTTGCACTTACAGCCCTACCCGGGCCTTTCTTCCAAAACGAGTTGCTTGCTCGGAGGAGAGCATCCTCCTCTAGTTTCGTCTCCTGGATTAGTAGTACTTCAGGCATCCTTACTCTTACTAAATCCCTTATAGCTTCTTCTTTTAGGGGGCTGCCTAGTCCTCTGCAATTCCAGGAGACGAATTGCATTATTTACCTGGATGAGGGGGATGACCCCCTTTCGGGGTCTTTCCTAGCTTCATCCCGGATTTGGTGTTCATCATTTCAGGGATGGTGTGTTGTGAGCCTTGTACCACGTCCTTGTAGGACTTCTCTTCCCTTCTCTTCTTCTCTATCTTTCGTCCGCGCTTTGGTTGATCTGTGGTACTTGACTGACTGGTTGCTTCGGTGTCACCTTCCTCAGAGGATTCAGCTCATGTTTCCGAGCCCAAACTGATGTGTTCTTTGGACGGACTGGAGGCTCCAGGTTGATGGATTTGATCAATTGGGTCTTGTGGTGCTTGGGCTTCTTCAGCTTTTGGAATATTTGCAGGGATTTGGCCTACATTAGGAACTTCCTGATTGATAGTCTTTGAGCTGCCTTCCTTTGGGGGTCCCTGGGCCATTTTCTCCTTGCTTCTGGCATTATTCATGGTTTTCCCTTTCTTTACTTTCTGCCATCCTTCAGCGTCTTCTTTCTCAGCAGCTAGCTTAGGACAATATCTTTGGAAGTAGCCATGTTCTTGGCAGTTCCTGCACTTGAAGGGCAGGTGCTCGTAGTCCAACTTCTGGTAATGAGTCCAAGATCCGACCTTTATTTTTATTGCCTCAGGGAGTCCAGCTTCAAGATCAACTTCAACACAAATTCTGGCGCAGGTGTATTGTCCCTTATTATCAGCTTTGCCAATGAAACGTCCGATTCCGTTCCCAATTCTCTGAAGTGATTCGTAGTCCCAACAATGCACCGGAAGGTTAGGGAGCCTGACCCACACCGGCACTTCTTTGGGGAGATCGATCGAGGGATCGAAGTTTGGTGTCCATTTGTTCAGGTATAGGCCCTGTGTCCCCATGAAGTAGGGGCCATTTCTAAAAATTAAGTCTCGGTCTTCTTCTGAAATGAATTCAAAGATAAAGAACCCTCGCCCGACGGGGTAACAAGTCACTCCATGTTTTAGATTGG
>LPNX010541942.1:786244-825795 GCA_001517045.1 Pseudotsuga menziesii | reverse complement strand
GGGGGGGGGGGGGGGGGGGGCGACCTCCCCTCCCCCAGGTGCCGCCATGCTTCTCCACGCAGCCTCAGCTACTCTCTCTCACGCTCAGCTAACCCTAGCGCGCAGCTAACCTTCCATAATGTATTTAATATTTTCACATATAAATTTATATTTCCATATATAAATTTATTATTTTTGGGAACCATTTTACCATTTTTACATTGTCAATTTTTAAGTGTAATGTATTTAATAATTTCACATATATTGAATATTTTTATTTATAATTCTATATAAATAATGAAAAATATAGATTTATACACAACACAACTTTGATTAATCATAAATAATTTTTTTGTGGAGAACCATGGAAAGAAAGAAGTATGAGAAAGTTAGAAGTGACATTATTTTATTTAACTTTTTATAATTTTTCCTAAAACCATGAAGTGAAGAATGAACAATTTAGAAGGGACATTATTTCATCATAAGTGCCATTGAAAAAGGTTTCCCACTAACACCACCCACACCCTAAGTATCATAATGGTCATGTTGGATAAACTCATAATGGGTTGTCGTTCCACTTATAATTGGTGACCATTGAGGTTGTGCTCTTCATGACAAGTGCACTCTCTTTTTCCTTTTTATATGATTGGTGAGTGATGATGAATAAGGATGTTTATTGCATTATCCTCAATGATTGACCCAAGGATACCAATTCGTCTTAGGCCAGTCATACATAGTGGACTTTTGAATAAACATTATGCACCTAATAGTTTTTTGATCTGAAATGACCTATATCAATGTAACCTTAGCATATATTGCATTTAACCTTGCATTATGGGTGCTTATTCATAGCCAAGTTTTCCTCCCTATTCAGATCCCACATGTGTAGATCGGTCCCAACTTTTTTTTCACCCATCCTCCCAACATTGTTTATATTGAGAAAGTTTATTGCATTTTTATAAACATGACAGAAACACACTCAATAACAGATCTTTCAAATGGGTGTCCAAGGCTAATGCCACTGAAAGCTGAAAGCTACTCTGTTAGAAGAGGGAAATACTGCCCTCATATAGTGCCCTCATACAGTTAGGAAAGTCCAATGCATTATCTACCTCTTCTATGTTTTTTCGAGGAATATGAGTGAATCCCCATAAGGGAAAAAATAAACCATGTTAGATATTCTATTGGTATAGTATTGTGATTTTTGGTCATGATTTCAAATTGTTTTAGGAATTTCATGGAATGATTTTATTGGGTGTTTTTGACAAAATACTTATTCTTTGTTCTAGTTTTACTTATTGATACTAAGGGCCTTTGCAACATTTAAGAAATTTTTAATAATGATAAAATAGAGATATTTGGCTTTGGTTTCTGTAACCATTCACTTAGTTTTATTACTTGTTTATAAATTATGTTTTATGACGATAGAAGTTATACATACATTTACTATATTATCAATTAAGCCAAGTTACAAACACCAATTATAAAATATATATACAAGGTTGTATTATACTTACAAAACTACTAATATAATAACTCCAAATACACACAAATATAATACTATACTATTTCTTGACTCCAAATACACACAAATATAATACTATATTATTTCTTTTAATGAAAAACATCTCTTAATAATCTAAGAGTAAAAACATTTTTAAAAGTAAAATTTTAAAAAGTACTTGAACCATCATAAAAGACGATGAATTTATTCCATCCTAAAAAAATCTAAGAGTAAAAACATTTTTAAAAGTAAAATTTTAAAAAATACTTAAACCATCAATAAAAGACGACGAATTTATTCCATCATAAAAAAATGCAATGTTGTTTTAATAATCTGAGAGCGCAAACATTTTCAAGTGTACAAATATTAAAATAATCCAATGAATTTTTACTATTACGAAAAGGGCAATGTGGTTGAGCATAGAGGCTTTTTTTGGAACCGAAATGTCAAGATGACATAAATTTTAATTAAAAATTTAATAATAAATTAATAAATAAATAAAATAGTAAAAAAAAATAAAAAATAAAACAATATAAAAAATTAAAAAATATACAATGTAAAATAAATTAACCCCAACTTTATCCACTCAGAAATAGACAATAAAAAAGTTTGCATCTCTATTTTATTCAAAGTATGATAAATCAAGAATTTATGAAACTCGGTTAAAATTATAACTATTGGCAACGCTTAATAAACTATGAAGGATAAACTATTATTCAAAAAAAAAAACCATGTGATATCCCAGTGCCAATAATTTCAATTGAATATTTTTGTCATTACTTGAAAGTATGCTCTTGATACTGTTGTTCCAACGTCACAATTTCAACTGAATATTTTTGTCATTACTTGAAAGTATGCCACCTACTAGTCTTGATACTGTTGTTCGAACGCCACAATTGCCATTGAACATTTTTGTCATTACTTGAAGATATGCCAACTACTGGTCTTGATACTTCTGATTTAACGGCACAAGTCGTCACTACTATACCCTTCATGAATGCTAAACGCTGTATTACTGCACACCATCATGTTCCCACGGTGAGATTAAGTTCTGTGGATCCTTCTGAGTTCCAAAACGTTAGGTGACCTGCTAATCACATCGAGAAATTCTGCCTCGAACCAAGTGACAGTATTTCATCGTAACTGTCATCTTAGAGAAGTTCTCCCCAGAACCAAGAAGTAATTTATAGGGAAATTCTGCCCAGAACCATGGACAGGTTAGAAGTGACAGTATTTCATCGTAACAGTCATTTTACAGTTCTCCCCAGAACCATGAAGTAATGTATATGGAAATTCTGTCCAGAACCATGAAGTAATGTATAGGGAAATTCTGCCCAGAACCATGGATAGGTTAGAAGAGACAGTAATTTCACCGTAACTGTCATTTTAGAGAAGTTTTCCCCAGAACCATGAAGTAATGTATAGGCAGGTTAAAAGTGACAGTATTTCATCATAACTGTCATTGCAAAGGGCAGATTTCTGTGATGCTTGGTTTTTGCCTTTCCAGTAACCCCACCCGCACCCTAAGTCTCACTGGATAAATTAACAATTGGCTGTTTTTCCACTGATTGTTGGCGACGATTGACCATTGAGGTTGTGCCTTTCATGACAGGTATGGTGTCTTTTTCTAATTTATATGTGGACTGCTGGATGGTGACCAATAAGGATGTTCATTGACTTGCCCCCCATGACTGACATGGCTCAGGAGTAGTGGATTTTTTGACCAGCATCATGCATCCCAGCAGTATTCCAATCTGAAATGACTCAGATAGGTGTATATAATACCATATATTACATATGACGCTGCACTGCGGGTGCTTATTCATAGCGGGGTTTTCTCCCGGTTCGGTTTCGGACTTTCGGACATATGTAGATCGGTCTGTTGACAAATGTATCCGACACCGGTCTAACGAAAGGGGTTTCGGTTCTCAAATAAATACTTTGTTTCGTCCATCCTCCCAATACTGTTTATAGCAAGGAAGGCCATTGTATTTCTGTTAACAGATGATACACACACACTCAGAAACACACATTTGAGATGGGTGTCCAAGGGGAAGGATCATTGGAAGACGCTCTGTTAGAAGAGGGAAATACTGCCTTCATACAGTCAGAGAAGGCCAGTACATAAATAATCTCACCCTTCTATGTTATTTTTCTTTATTTTGCTAGTATGCAACCCCACACAGGGAAAAATCTAAACAATCTTAACTATTCTCCGGGTATCGGGTGTGGTAAGATTCTTTTCTAATTTGTCTTTTTTTTCAAATCATATTTTGATATTTGGTCATGATTTCAGTTTACTCTCTGAATTTGGTGGCATGCTTTTGTTGGTTTTTTTTTACAAATTTAAGGAGTCCAAACTAAGTGCTTATGTGACACTAGAAATTGTTAATAACAATAAAATATAGATTTTTGGTTTCTGTTTGTACTGTAACATAGTTTGCTTATGTGACATAGAAATTGTTAATAATAATAAAATATAGATTTTTGGTTTCTGTTTATACTGTAGCATAGTTGTGAGATCTCAAGCTATTTTGGAATTAGAAACATTCTGGTACTTTTAGGCTTATTCTCTTGTTTAAAATTATGTTTTGCGAGGATAGCATTTGTACATATCATGTGAGCATTACCAATCCTGAAACCATGTCAAATTAGAGCTCAAGGTTAATGGACAGAATGTATAATCATAAACCAACCATGTCAAATTAGAGCTCAAGGTTAATGGACAGAATGTATAATCATAGATATATTTTTATTTGTGCGGTATGCAAAATGAAATGGATTCTGGGCGTAGTTTTGTCTACATAATTTTTGTAAATAAACTGGATGTTTTTTTATGTAAGGGAAAAATATGGATTTTGAGAGGTAATGTGGATTTATCTGATGGGTCACACTTCGATTTTAAACTGGTATAAGTTTTCATCATAATAAGAATGCACATTGCAGTTTATGCAGTTTACCGCGTAGTAGCCTAAACGCTTGACGATATCAACTTTTCTCGATGGTCTTTCCTTGTGATTTTGACGGAAGCTAGTAGGAATTTTGAAAGGAATTATTAAAATCTTAAATAACAGTGTTTAATTCACATAATATAGGATACAGGATATTTAAGGATGCTGAATTTATTTGTACATTTAGAAACATCAATGCACCCATTTGTATCTTTCTAGGTTATAATTATCAATTCTATTCTCCATCTTTCAACTCAGCTTCAAGTCTCTTCATCATTGTTAATGATTGGATTGGCCTTCTGTTCGAGGTTATCAATTATATTCTGTATCTTTCAACACAGCTTCAACTCTCTTCATCATTGTTGATGACTGGATTGATTCGGTTTCTTTATGCAGAGGTTTCATACACTGCCTCTTTCAACTCAGCCTCGATGATGACTGGAGTGATTCAGTTTCTTTATGCAGGGGTTTTTATGCGCTTGAAGTTGCAATGAAGTGATGCCTTGCTCGTTATTCCAAGTACTATTAGTAATTTTCCAGAGACAACAGCAGAGGCAGATATTTGGATCTCTATCAAGTTGAGAAAATATATGAGGGAACCTCAATTAGTAAAAAAAACTTAATGAAGAAAAACTAATTTTTTAAGATAGTACAATACCACTTTTCAGCCACTAATTTTCAGACTCGCCTCTTTTTAACGTTTTTATATGGTCAGCCGATATTTGTTATTATGGAATTCTACTGTAAGATCTCAAATTTTGTCCATGGCTAAATTACAAGGTCTACCTTAGTTTGATGTCAGTCAAGAAGGGAAGGGAAGTACATGGGGTATGGATCTGTTGATATTTGGTCTAACATAGTTTGATGTTTCAGGCCAGTCAAGACGAGTACACAGGGGATGGATCAGCTGATTTCTGGGGAAGGCCTTCTGTAAAAGAGAGTACAGGAAACTGGAGGGCTTGCCCATTCATTTTAGGTTCGTCTCCAAAAACCATGATGTGAAATGTTTAAAGTTGGCATTATAAATGCCAATAATATGTAATGTCAGTTTTTTCATTCCCGCATGAGAGTGCTTAATTACAGAGAACTTAACTGAACTTTGTAATCGGTGACCTTATCAAGGTTACGTTTGAAAATCATGTTGTCAACCCATTTAATTTTCACTTTTGCATTGCAGGTAATGAGTGCTGTGAGCGACTAGCATACTATGGAATAAACACAAATCTAGTGACTTACTTGACAAAAGTTCTGCATCAGGGGAATGCCAGTGCTGCAAAGAATGTTAATACTTGGTCAGGCACTTGCTATCTTACACCTCTTTTGGGGGCAGTTTTGGCCGATGCATATTGGGGACGATATTGGACCATTGCAGCGTTCTCAATAATTTACTTCATTGTATGCTTAAACCTTGTCGACATGCGGAGTTCATTTTTCAACTCCGAATTCCAAATGCTGATTCCTTTTAGCAAAGCTACCTTGCCTGTGCTGGTTTAATCACTTTTTTATATTTTTGTGCTGGTTTAATCACAGTTCATATTGATTGCTGCATTGTTGACTCTTGAGGCGAAGCTGCTGACAAGCAAGCACTGAGTTTTGCAGGGAATGGCAACTTGGACTCTTTCAGCATCTATTCCTTCCTTGAAGCCTCCTTCCTGCACAGAAACCGACTGCCCAACAGCGAACATAGTTCAATATGGTGTATTTTACCTTGGACTTTCCCTAATTGCACTAGGAACTGGAGGCATCAAACCTTGCGTGTCTTCTTTTGGTGCTGACCAATTTGATGATACTGATCCAAAAGAAAAGAAGAAAAAAGGCTCATTTTTCAATTGGTTTTACTTTTCAATCTATGCTGGGGCTCTTGTTTCCTGTAGCATTCTTATATGGGTTCAGGATAATGTTGGTTGGGGATGGGGTTTTGGAATTCCTACAGTATTTATGGGATTAGCCATAGGGAGTTTCTTATTTGGTACACCACTTTATAGATTCCAAAAACCCGGAGGCAGTCCTCTGATACGGATGTGCCAGGTCGTAGTTGCATCATTGTACAAATTGCAAAAGAAAGTGCCCCTGGACGATTCACTTTTATACGAAGTACAAGACAGGAATTCTGCAATTCAAGGGAGCCGAAAGCTGGAACACACTGATGAATTCAAGTATATCTCTTGTATATATTATACATTATACTGATTTTAGCACTGATTGTATGTGGTTCGTTGTAAAAACCTGAGATTCCTTTAAATGAGCAGTCTATGTTCTAAAATATTGTGCAGTGCAGAAATATGAATTGGCATGCAGCACAACTCAAACTTAGAACTATTGCAGTTTCTGCTATTTTCTCATTGGATTGTGTCTTTTTGCAGGTGTCTTGACAAAGCAGCTCTAATAACAGATGAGGATTTTAGGAAGGGTGGCTTTTCTAATCCCTGGAGGCTATGTACTGTAACCCAAGTGGAGGAACTTAAGATTCTTGTTCGTATGTTTCCCATCTGGGCGACTGTTATTGTGTTTTCTGCTGTTTATGCCCAAGTTTCCACTATGTTTCTTGAACAGGGCATGACTTTGGACACTAGAATTGGATCACAGTTCCATATTCCTCCGGCATCGCTATCCCTATTTGATGTTCTGAGCGTCATGTTATGGGTTCCAGTATATGATCGTCTAGTTGTGCCAATTGTTCGGAATTACACCAAGAAAGATAGGGGTTTTACTGAGCTGCAACGAATGGGTATTGGCCTCTTCATATCGATACTGGCTATGGTAGCAGCTGCTTTGGTTGAAATCAAACGGTTGAATATCATCAAGATTCATGACTTGGTCCATGACAAAGAGACACCAATTCCAATGAGCATTTTATGGCAGATTCCCCAGTACTTCATAGTTGGTGCATCGGAAGTCTTTACTTACATAGGGCAGTTGGAATTTTTCTATGACCAGTCACCTGATGCTATGCGCAGTTTATGCAGTGCACTTTCTCTTCTTACTATAGGGTTAGGGAGCTATTTGAGTAGCTTTATAGTCACAGTGGTTATGTTTGCAACTACCGGAGGAGGAAAAACAGGATGGATACCTGATAATTTGAATGAAGGCCACCTGGATTACTATTTTTGGTTATTGGCGTCACTCAGCCTTTTGAATTTGCTGGCATATGTTTATTGTGCCCATTGGTACAAGTACAAAAAAGCCAGTTAAAATTCATATCACTGAATAGCTTCTGGTATATCATGATCCACTAGCTGTAACCTAGAAATTTCTGGAGAAGACACGCAAAATACTAATGGAATATTACACTATGGCTGACCAGCTTAGAAAAAGCTACTCAGGGTTGCCCACGTTACGCTTGGATGATATTTTTTTCAAGGTTTTGCAAATATGTTCATACTACCAAATATTTTACATATAAACCAACTGTAATATTAAATAATCGCATAGATATTGACAACTAAGTATGAAAAAGTGTGATGTATAAGATGTTGTGGATGCAAAATAATAGATTAAATATTCACTACTGATATTAAACTTTCAATCATTTTCTCCAATCATTGATGATTATGATTCAGGATGATGATTTCAGGGAAGATTGAGGACCCAATCATGGATGTGTTATTGAGTTGAATATTGAATCAATGAATTTTCTCTAAGATAGCACTCTCTTCCACCTTTGTTTTGTTTGGGGAAGGGTGGTAAATTGGTGTTGTCATGGGACTGGCTAGTGGTAAACCCAAACCATATGATGCAATGAAAATGTTAGTGGTAAACCCAAACCATATGATGCAATGAAAATGGTTAGTGGTAAACCGAAAACCACACGTGAATTGTTTTGGTTAATGTTCAACCCATGAAAACCCCTAATGTTGTCACAGTTGAGGTTAAACCACATGAACCCAAATGAATTGGTTCGAGGTAACTAAATCAAACTTAGGATTTCTCACCTTTTAACAAACTGGGGTGAAAGATATTAATGATGAGCGAGAGTTCTACTTTCAAAGCCTGCTTAGGCTTTTTAGAATTACTGGTAAAAAAATGAAAGATGAAGAAAGTTCAACAACAACAAATTTGTGAAGCCACCATTATTGATGATTTTCTAATTGATCATCTTGAGGTTTTTGCCACATGTCATATTTGTGCAACATGCAGTAATTGTTGGAGTTTTTCTAGAGGCAATTGATTTAGGATGTGAACAATCCCAACAAGTCACCTAGCCGACTACTCATTGGTCATTTGGAAAAATTATGGTTCACTATTTTGTAGTTGAATCATACACAATTTTAGATTGAGGATTGGGATGTTGACTGGCAGTATGTTGTGTCTCATTTTTTAATCATTTTTTAAACAATTTTGTTGATGTTTTATTCACTTTGATGATCCTCAAGTCCAGTAGAGAGCAAGTAGATTATTTGTGTTTTTGCTTGGCATATGATTTGGATAACATGCATTTTTTTAGGGATGTTGTAGACTTGCATTTGATTCACTTACAAGTTACCATGGTTACCTCTCATCATATATTGGAGTTCACATCAATGAACATTTATAGGAGTTATATCACACATTTACACAATGGGATTTTCCATATTGTAGGATTTTCAACATCTAGATTTCACATTTTTTTCAGACTTGTCTTCATTGAGGCTCAGAGCATGAGTTTCATATTGAAGACTTGGAAATGATACCCATCTAAATGCACTAGTTCTTGTTTCCCAATTGGTACAATTATTCAGTTTTATGATTGAGTGGTGGATTGTTAGCTTGGTTCCCTATGCCATCACTAAGTCCTTCACCACCTATGTATTTGACACCATAGAATATAGCTTTTATCCTAATGCACAGAGAGTAGCAAGGTGCTCTACAACCCAGTATGGGGAAAATGTTGTCATGTTACCTTACATAACATAGCGTTCCATAAAATAAAAATAATTAAAAAACTTCATGTCAGCTCATAATTTATCAAAAATACAAAAATAATTAAAAAAAAGTCATGTTGGCTCATAAAATTAAATTAAATTAAAACCATCATAAAGAAAAAAAATACACATCAAGAAATTGGATCCCTCTTGGTGCTTAATAGATATAGGTTAAAGATGGATCTATGTTAGTTGTGTTAAACTCCATTTTCCCTCCTCCTAGCCCTATGTCTTAATGAGCTATTAGTATGAAATCAAATCTAGCTCAAGAGGTGGTTACACCTATGTATTTATAATTTTAGATTTGAATTAGAATTTGTTGTAGACAAATTTTCAAAATTGATGCATTTTTGCCTTGCAAGAAGATAAGTGATGCTAGTCATTCTGTGGATTTGTTGTTCAAGGAAATTGTGTAGATTCATGGGTTGTTGAAGAAAATGACAAAAAAAGGATTAATTTTTCAGCCATTTCTAAACAATCTTTTGGAGGAAAATAGGGCTAAAGTTGCAATTTAGCTTAACCTACCATTGTTAACAAAATCTAACGTTGAAGTGGCTCCAACCCATTGAGATGCTTGGTTGGAAGTGTTAGGATTATTAATCCTCCCTTGTCCAAATTTGGTCATACGTCTAAATCGGGAGTCCATCCAGTCTATTTATAGTCATTAACACCATTGGGTCCACTTGACCTAATTGGGGCACATGTTTCAGTTACTAAAGTGTGGGGAACACTAATTGAGGCTCACTGCCACTGATTGCACTTGATTGCATCAGTTGAGGAGCCTCCTAGACCAATCCATACAATTTAGGAAGCCACTGGGAGTGCCGAAACCAATTAAGGTCAGTTCACTTCAGTTGATGACTAGTCAAGCTAAGTTAGGAGTCAGTTACATTCAGTTCTAGTCCTCTACATTCAGTTAGCGCTAGGTTTATTTGACTGCATTCATGTGGGGCACATTTCTCACCTACCACAGTCAGTTAACCTTAGTCAACACTGAATGTAACACTTGAGTTGTGTTTTAGAGCTCCGATGAACTCCGGTTATGGTTTAGACAAGGTCAGTTAACTATTGAGTCCTCCGATAGTGATTTAGAAAAGGTCTTGGTTACCTACAGTCAAGTAGAGTCCAATCAATTCGAATTTCCTCATGTGGTTTCAAATTGCTTGTGGCTATTAAAGCCATTGTACTTCATTGTAATTATATATCTAATTACTCTTTGATTAATGAAAAACATTCACAGCTGTAAGCCATTTTTGCACTGTTTCATTCTTCAATAACTGAGTAAATTGTGTAATCTATCATGTGAACTGTGTGTTTGTCCACAGATCTATGTGCTCAATTTAATATGGTATCAGAGCCTCGGCGGACAAGGCACTTCTCCTCCTCAGATCTCCTACTGGATCATTTTTTGAGCAAAATTGCTCCTTCCAGCACTGCACCAGAAGCGGAGAACTTACCACTTAATACCCCAAGCAAAGGAATTGTTGATCAATCTTGCTTGATTAACTAAGCTGGGTGTGAAGAAAATTCCAAAAGTGCAGGCTGTCCGACCTTACGATGCCCTTTGTTTTGTTTTGCAAGTACAACTTCGAATGGATTCATCAGTTTCTCTCACCCTGTCCTCAAACTATTCAGAATGGAAGGAGGAGATGATTTCATCTCTGATGAGACAAGGTCTTTGTCGGGTGTCTATTGGACTTGATAAAGAGTATTTTAGTAAGATTGACTGGCTGAATATAAGTGATAGAGCTTTTGGAACAATAGCAACAGGACTTTCTCGTAGCTTGCGCTACCTCATTAGAACTATTGAAGACCTGAATGAATATATTGAAGACCCGAAGGAACTCTGGACAAGATTGGACAGAACCTTTGGAGTGATTGATGAGAATCATAATAGAATTTTGGAGAGAATATCCAGCACCATAAGCACTCTTGATCCAAAAATCTCAGCCTCCACTCTCTCTGATGAAGTTGTTCAAGATGAAGAAAAAGCAGAAACTTCTACACAGTCAATTCGAATTGAAGACAGTCTCCATGCAGTGACTCCTCTTGATGCTCCAGGAGTTCATGAGATCTCTGATATCTCATCTTCTCATATTGCTGAAACGGAAGAATACATTCGAATCTTTGATATTGAAGAAAAATTCTGCTGCACTTCTATGTAAACATTCACCGGTGATTTTCCTTTAAATTATGTGCAAAATTTACCAGTAATTGCTTCTGAAAGTGAAGAGAAATTTGATTTTTCTCCCTCTAATGTTGCTGCTGGTGTGAAAATATGTGATACCTTGGATATTTTGGAAGAAATATCAGATTACCAAAGTGATCCATTCGCTCCTCATGATCTATATTTTCCAGCAAATTCCTGCAAGATTGCATGCACCAAAATTCAGAATTTTGAAGAAGAAGAAAGCTGTGCATCCACCGTCTCGGTTAACCATTTATTTGAATATGATATTAACCTTATTGGATCTGATATGATCTTATTTAGATCTGATTTGATATTGCTTGGTTTAATATATCAAATTCATAATCTTTCAGTACCGCTTGTCGCTGTTCTCATCAACGGTGTGAAGAAACAAGTATCGCAAGTCTCCTACAAAACTGCTGCTGGAGATTTGATTCCATTTCACAGTTTTTGATCTGTTTTGAACCTATTTAAATATGATTTACTTTTTGATCTAATATTATTTGGTTCATATTTTAAAATCCAAAATCCTTCAATCATGCTTGTAGCTGCTGTCACCAATTTCGGTGTGAAAAATCAAGTACCGCACTTTCTCTTCAAAACTGTTGATGGGGATTTGGTGTTAGTTTCCTCATATGAGGTTGCTGATATTTTATTATGTGATTCATTATCTATTTCAGAAGCTATATCAGACTATGGAGCTCAAGCATTCGCTCTCAACAGTCCCAGTGCTTCTCTACCATTGATCACATGCTCATCTCCTCACAGAACTAGTAAAGAGGAAGATTTTCTGCATTCGCCTGGACACCTGCTCCTAACACTTGGGGCTGTTCTTACCACTCATGGTTTGTTGTTCATGGCTACAACATATCAGTTTCTTAAGTGTTCTTCACATTCTCTGAATTCTCAAGAACCTTTTTCTCACCTTTCAGTTAACTTCAGTTGCTCTACATGGGTCTAGTCTTCATCCGGCAGCTGTCTATATTTATGATTTAGTTGAGCATATCATTCTTCTTCCAAAGAGAAAGATTCCTCCAGACATAATGATGGAGAGGTTCACATGCCAGGCCCCAGGATATCTGTGCACAGAAGAACCAGATTGATCCTGATTCTACCTGCTTAATTAGAGGGGGAGATTTTTTCCCATGTGGTTTTTCCCCAACACCTTGTTTTTGAGCAGTTACTTTACTTTACTTGATGTAATGGGTGACCTATGGTCTTAGTTACTAGGGCCCACAGTTTGTCTAAGTTAGCATTCAGGGGGGGTGTTAGGATTATTAATCCTCCCTTGTCCAAATTTGGTCATATGTCTAAATCGAGAGTCCATTCAGTCTATTTATAGTCATTAACACCATTGGGTCCACTTGACCTAATTGGGGCACATGTTTCAATTACTAAAGTGTGGGGAACACTAATTGAGGCTCACTGCCACTAATTACACTTGATTGCATCAGTTTAGGAGCCTCCTAGACCAATCCCTACGATTTAGGAAGCCACTGGGAGTGTCGAAACCAACCAAGGTCAGTTCACTTCAGTTGATGACTAGTCAAGCTAAGTTAGGAGTCAATTACATTTAGTTCTAGTCCTCTACATTCAGTTAGCGATAGGTTTACTTGACTACACTCATGTGGGGCGCATTTCTCACCTACCACAATCGGTTAACCTTAGTCAACACTGAATGTAACACTTGAGTTGTGTTTTAGAGCTCCGATGAACTCCAGTTATGGTTTAGACAAGGTCAGTTAACTATTGAGTCCTCCGATAGTGATTTAGACAAGGTCTTGGTTACCTACAGTCAAGTAGAATCTAATCAATTCGAACTTCCTCATGTGGATTCGAATTGCTTGTGGCTATTAAAGCCATTATACTTCATTGTAATTATCTATCTAATTACTCTTTGATTAATGAAAAGCATTCACAGCTTCAAGCCATTTTTGCACTGTTTCATTCTTCAATAACTGAGTAAATTGTGTGATCTATCATGTGAATTGTGTGTTTGTCCACAAATCTATGTGCTCAATTTAATAGGAAGTAAGCCAAGGTGATGGGATCAAGTATTAGCGTAAATGTAGTTTTCCTATAACATACTAGTAAATAGATTGATAAGGTTCACCCCATTTATCATCATGTCTTGTAGAAACCCAATGGGCATGAGGAGTGACGATGTAGAGGCCTTTGAAAAATATATGCAACAAGTTTATTTGTACGTTCAAGAGAAGTTATGGAGTAACAATATGAAGTAATAAATGCACACATGCACAACACATATTCAAGTCATGTGAAGTTGGATACCAAGTGATGGTTCACTTGTGCAAAGTGTGTTACTTCAAGGGAACATACAACAAACTAAATTTCAAGAAGATATGACGATTAAGGATTTGCACGATGTATGGGGACCATGCATATGAAGTGGAATTTCTAGAAAAAATTGACAACTCACCCATATCTAATGTTGAAGATTTGTACTTGTACTAAGAAAATGATATCTGCAAAAGAACAGAGCACATGACTTGATTGGCTGAAACAAATTTCAAAGTAGAACGTTGAGGAGATGGAGAAAGTTTTGGAAGAGAAGACATATTAAACCATAAATGCATCATATAAAAAAATAGTGAAGTGGGAGGAAAAGGTAGATGAAGACAACAGTTGGATCTTGAGGAACATGTTTAAGAAATTAGGTGGGAAGAGTTGTTAGATTTGAGCAAAATATGTGCAAGGATATGCAAGCTTTTCCATGGAAGGGTAAATCAATGCTAGAGTTTTAGATCATAAGTTACATACATGCCAGCGTGAAAAATGAAGTGGAGAAGTAAACTGCACTCAAGGAGTGGAGGCAAAGTCAAGTGGAAAGTGTAGAGAAATAATGGAGTGGTCACACTGAATGATAATGGTAGATAAAAAACATGCATGAAAGTGAATTGGAATGAAAGGCATGCAAGGATGATTTCAAAAGTGATGCACAAGTGAGAGAAAGCAAGAATGCACAAAGATGGCATGCACCTGAACATGATAGAGAAGTATGCAAGTGGCATTGCACAAAACAATATAGTGGGGAGCAAGTTATTGCATGAATTTGAGAAGTGACAAGAAACACAAATTTAGAACGCTGAAGGAACTACAAAGAATTGAAGAGAGATGAACATGATGATAAAAGATGAATGAAGAGAAGTTGAAACAATGCATTTTCAAAATATGCTTACGAAAATATACCACTGTTGGAGAGCACCTAAAATGCAAATAACCAATTATATTAGCATAATATATTAGAGAGAGAGAGAGATGGTGCAATTGTAAAAGATATGCATCCTTACATTTAGTTTGCTATAAAATAATACAAATATGATTTGTGTGTGCATCTATTTTAGTGGTATCAATTATATAAACAAACAATTGAGCGGTTCTCTCAATAGATTTGTATGTAGGTTGGCGTAATGTGCTAACATAAAGATAACATAATGAGCTTACCGCACTAGTTTGTGTCAGATTTTACCTTTGCTCCTTATTATGGGAGAATGTAAATGACAAATATGAAGTTTTCTATATAAGGTATGTTGTTTTTATCGCATCAAACAAATACTTCTGTATAGACCAGGTGTTGGGCATGTTGGAGTCATCCAGAAGACCTCTCTATGAGCTTGTTTGAGGAGCAAGAGACCTTTATGTATCTCTTTTGTAAGTCTAACTTAGGAAAAACACATTATTAACTCAAAGTTAGCTAATGACTAAAAGTTAACTTAGGGTCCATGGTATTGGTCCAAGGTATTTTGGTCATTGAAATGTTATAAAAAGAATCCTAAGGAGAGGACGAAAACAACACTCACACAGAGTGAGGGTATCTCACTAAGTAGGCGAAGGACTTCCATCCAAGTAGGCATCAAGGAAGATAGCAACCAACTAGTAAGATCGAAGGGATTATCTTGAGATTTGCAGTATTGGCTATTTGTTGATTTATATATTCCTCAATGAGCCATTATCCTAGGAAGGAAACCTAGGGTTTTTATTAATAAAATATATTGTTTTCCGTTTTTTCAAATGTATGAATGATTTCATGTTTATTATTTTGTTGCGTAGTTGTTAAGATCTAGCGTGTTTCCAGTTAGTTATTGTTGTAAATAATTTGAGATTGTTAATCGAGCCTAGATCTAGAAATGTGAATAAGCAATTATATAAGTAGAATATATGAGAGAGAGAGAGTGTGCTGCAATTGTAAACATATGCATCCTTACATTTTGTTTGTTATTAAATAATACAAATATGATTCGTATGTGCATCATCTAGTTATGTGGAAATGGCTTTTCTAGTTGTTAATTATTTAAACAAATAATGAAGCATTTCTCTCAATATGTTTCTATGCAGGTGGTTGTAATGTACTAACACTAAGATAACATAATGAGCTTACCACGCTAGGATGTGTCAAATATTTCCTTTGCTCCTTACTCTGGGAGAAGGTAAATGACAAATATGAAGTTTTCTAGCTAAGGTACTTATTGTTGTTCATTGTTACAGTTGTGATTTATTTTCTATCACGAGCTAGAAATATTGTTTTCTTTCAAGGAGTAGTTTTGCTACCAAACTCAACTCTCAACAAAGTTAAGGTCAAAGTTTGTACTTGAATAAAGCATGCAATATTGCAAGAAATATGGGTAGGGTTGTTGTGAAATCAACATTTATTTATTGCAAGCCACTAGGAGCTATGATTATAATAAGATCCATTAAGCACTCAGATATGATTACAACAGTGTTATCAAAACCGATTCAGTTATTGAAAAACTGGTTGACTTGACCGATTTCACCCCTATTGGTTTGAACCACTGCGCCAAATCGAAAGTGGCCACACAACCACGACTGAGGGCCCACAAAATGCAATCTAAAAAAAACAAAGAAATCTACACTAATATAACATAACCTAATCTAAACAATAATCTTTAGTAATAGGAAATGGTAATATTGAATTCTTAAAGTAAAAATGACATTCTGTTTATATTTTATTTTCTATCATTTGATTTAAATTTTTAACATTACCATTAATTATTTCATGATGTTTGAGAGTGGTTCTAACTTTATTGGGCTTCATATGCAAAAAGTGGAATTTTAGATTCCATCCAAAATTTAATAGACTTAACAGTGTTCAAGGTTTCAACATTGCAATGTTTCCACTTGATTCTATCATGTATGAGGTTAGGGGATTGGATTTAATCAAGTGAATAAACAACTCTATGTACCTTGACGTTGGTGGGGTTAATTGTTTAACTCCTTTGTCATGACTTTGGTAAAAATGTGCCCCTCACTCAAACAAAATTACTTATCATTTTTCTAATAATTGGAATAGGAGGTTTCATCAAAATTGTAGGGTGTTGACTTATGTCCTTGGACGATCAACTTTGAAATCCAAAATAGAGGCAAGGGTTAAAGCCTCGACATGGTGTGCATAGGGTGATATTGACAAATATAATCCCAATAATGGCAATGATTTTGATGATATATAGTTTTTTGATGTAGGATAAAGTTTTGAAGTTTTTTGGACTCTAGAGGCCATTTAGAGTGTCTTTGTTGATGTATTTTGGTTCAAAGATGTATTGCACTGGGTGCTATTTTGGTTATATGCATCTGTACTTGCTATATACATTAGAAACTTTACATATTTGTGTATAATGGTTTGGATTCATATGGATGCACATGAATATATATGTTTTTTTACAAAATTAGAATATTATATCTATTTTTTGGTTGACCGGTTTTTTCTGATTCCACTTCAATTTAGATTTTTGGGCTTTGTCGATTCGATTACCAGTCCAATCTTGATAGCATTGGGTTACAACAATACAAGTAGGAACCAATAGGTGGGATTTGAATAGTACTCAATAGCTGATAGTATGCACCCAAGTGTATCACTTAATAGTAACTTACCTTGGATAATCACTACCACCTTCCAAGCATGAGATACAAATGATACCCAAGTAGTTAATTGTTGCCAAACAAGTGTCTCTATCCCTACTAAAGATGGAACATTGGCCTTGCATCCAACCAATTCTCCACTTTATTTTTAGGCTACAAGATCATGTTCAATATGGGGCAAGGCTTAAAAAAAATGTTCTTGAGACCATTTGTCACAAAAAGGATTTTCTATCTTGCATCTCTAATTAATCTTGACAATATGAATGTGGTTAAGTAAAAACTTACAAGTCATTCAATGTTAAATACTAATTTTCCATTAATACATTATTTTTTCTTATTTTATTTGAATTGATGACTCTTTTGTGATAAAGTTATGGGGTCTCTTGGTGCAAGTATAAGAATGCAATTGTGTATTAAGTTTTGGTGTCGATATAGTTTTCGGTGACGATAAAGGGTGTCAAATGAATGTGTCATTTGAAGTATAAATTATGAAAACAATGTTCTATTGAGAATACTCTAATACTCTAATGTGGTTGGTGGCATTAATACTTAATTATTTGCTCTGGTTTGCATGAGAATCCATGTAATTAGTCTAGTAAGTCTCAAAAAAATTCTGCAATTCCTTATTTTAATAGAAACATTTTCATCATTAAGCATCAAGCAAGTTGTGGACTAGTGGTTAATCATAGGTTGAGGCATGGGGAGACTTAGGTTATACAACCGAATCGGAAACATGATCCCTGAAGTTCATTGTTTGTGTACCTGTGTGGTTATTTGGTTGAAGTTCTATACCATCTCCATATTAAAAGGGGTTGTTCTAAAAAAACATAACAGACACCCTCCAACTTTATGATGACAACTAATTAGAGTTTTCATTATGCCAACTTGTATTTGGGCATAAACAATGTAAACCATTAGTTACTTCTGTTTTTAAAAATTGTAGAATTTTACTTACAATTGGGGAGGTGAAATCAACTACATGGTTTGGTTGAGTTAGTTAAGTCTAATGCAATGAGATGATTCTGGAATATTTTATATTATTTAATCCTCTTCCACTGTGGAAGGGGAGGTTTTGAGTCTTAAAACCTGCGCGTGGATCAAAACTGTGTTGGCATTGGAGTATCTGATATTTACATTTTCAATTGGATAGGACCCATTGTGACATAAGACAATCCACCCCTTTCCTCAATTTGTTGTTCTCAGTTTTCTTTATTTTCAACTCGACTAGATAACTCTTAGTCTCATCTAATTTCAAAGGAAAACTTGAAAAAATATCAAAATCTTTCAGCATTCTAGAAATACCAAATTCTAAAATAACCATTTTAAAAACAAACTATTAAACCGTAGGATTGTGTTCATAACTTGATACAATCATCAATGCAATATTTGCACCAGATTGCTAATATGCATGATCTCATTGCTCTGAAACTGTGAGGAGAGGGCATGTCTAGGTTTAGGGGGCAAAAGCAATGAGGTCATAACTATTGGTGTTTGCCAATGACAATGGTGTAGCTAGTGTTCTTGTCTAAAATAACAAGATTTGAGAAGGACGGGGGTAAAATTTAAACACAGATTTATAATAGGTCAGATGGTGTTAGCAAATACTCTTTTTGCCAGAAAATACATGTTATATTTCGTTAATGAACAAAAGTGAGTAAAATATAAAATTAATGTTTTAAAAGCTGGAATAGATCGGCTGGTCAGACCAGACTTGGATTGGAATCACATCGGAATCGACCATGACTGACTCGGTTTATGAACTGGTTCACTAAAAAATACATAAAATTTTAATAATTTAATTTAATTTAAATCGAGGGTTTGAACAGGTGGAACCGGTCAAACTGGCCAAACAGAATGAACCCGCTGGTCGAACCAGTAACTAGTTCACAATATGGTTTAGGGTCCCCAAGGAATGAACCACTAGAACTAGCCAACAGTTTTTAAAACACTGAATCAGATTAAAGCTTGGGTACACAGAAAATTTATCGTAATACATGTCCATAATACAATATTGATATCACCAATGCTGCAGTAGCATCATTCTCTGTGATAAGATACTAGCGATTAAAGCATGTTGGGAAGTGTTCTCCTCATGGGAAGGTAACCAACAAACTTTGAGAACCAGTACTTGAATTGCTGCAAAAGAGATGCATAGATACTCCTCATTTTGTAGTGTAACTCCAGTAACTCTGGAATAAGACATGCCAAACATTTCTATAAACTTGGTCCTGTATGCAAGAGGTAACTGACAAATATTTCAGGCATATAAAGTCAGGAAGCTCTAAAAATGATATCAGCTTTTACCTAGATAAAGCCTAAGATAGATATAATCAAAAGTAGCTTTCGCAGTAGACTTCAGACTGAGTCCTGCACTCATTAAGAAAGACATTATGAGCTCTGCTGGATCACTTGACAAACAATAAACATTGAGATTCAAACCTTAATATTTTGGTAGGCTTTGGTAAAGTCGAGGTAATTGTCCCAAATGAAGCAGTTCATTTCCATACCATCTTGTATATGAAAAATGTATCAGCATATGGCCAGAAAAGCTTACCAGATTCAGAGTTGTACTTTGGCACAAGGCCTGCTACAGCATATTTTACATTTGCCAATAGCCTAACACGTTGTGGAGCACCAAGTTTGCTGATTATAGATCTCAGCAACCCACTGAGACTAAGAACTATCTGCTGTCAAATAAATGTAATAAAAAGCACAGGCTCTGCTAGGACAAAAGGACAAAAGGAAAAATTTGACTACAGTTGCGTATATTAAGGCCAACCAAATAAATAAGGGCTAGGTTCTCACTCGGTTCGAAGCACTGTAAGTAGATCACGAGGCAAGCTTTCCATAAATTGAGAAATGTCACCCATTGTGAACTGCCTCACTTCTTGACTTAAACGCTTCCTTTCTTCAATTGGCATACTCTTTCCCAGACCAGATTTACTGAAATGAAAATCTAAGCACAATTAGTATCTGACTGACACAAGGGACAAACATGCAACTCTTTTTT
The DNA here is from genome assembly GCA_001517045.1 of Pseudotsuga menziesii. NCBI lineage: Eukaryota > Viridiplantae > Streptophyta > Pinopsida > Pinales > Pinaceae > Pseudotsuga > Pseudotsuga menziesii. The sequence goes on along the minus strand of LPNX010541942.1, from coordinate 805,367 downwards.
TAAAACCTTGCAATAATAAATACTTTCCAGCTGATTATTTCTTATTGCTATTATCATTGATACCCTTTTTGTAAGAGAACATTATATTATATCAAAGATTGAAAATGTACATGGCTGTAGCATGGGCCTGTAGCCACCTTTGAGAAGGCAAGAGAAGACATGCCTCAATGACTAGACAAAAATCCAGACTAGAAGTATTGCAAAAAAAACAAAAGACTCCTTCCGAGAGAATCATCGTATAGCTGGAAATCCAAGACAGAACTGAACTTGTAAAGACTGAAAACATAAACCCATAAACAGAAGACACATAACTAATGTGAGAGCTGGCTATCATCCATCAGGGGAGGAACGCTGCTACAAGTGTTGATGGGAAATGCATGCCGCAGAATAATAGTAACATGATTAACAATTTCGAACCTGGGAGAGCTGTAACCTTGACCGGAGAGCAACGGAATTACTGAAGAAAGTTTCCTATCCATAAGCTCCAATTTGAACCATAAGTCCTCCGCATTGCGCTGGTCTTCGAAGATCAAATCGCATAGAGCTCGGAGCATGTTCTTGTTTTGAGTGGAACATTCTGCGTCAAGGCGAGGAGAGCCATCATCCATAGAGTCGTCCGTTTGAGTTGAGTTGTCAATCCTATTGCCTTGAACATGAGAAGCAATTGCCGGAGTCGGAGAGAGGGACATCTCGTGGTCACCAAAACCCAAAGAGCATCCTTTCTCATCAAACCATTCAAAAGGGCAGCACCAGTTGTCCAACATCATCTCTGGCTCCGGATGAGCAGCCTGCTCCGTCATCTCCTCCATGGAAGCCGAAGAGGTATGGAGAGAGGATAAATCAGAGGTCGTAGATGATCCAGCTGAGTGCAAAGCACGAAAATAGCCACCACGAGTGCGGTGTGAGATCCCCCTTAATCTCAGTCTATGCATTCTTCGAGCTCGATATATGCCAATGCCAGATTCACTAATGGTCAGGTACACAGAGCGAACCCAAAGGAAATATAAACTCAATATTAGGAAACTACCGTATTGGCAATGCAAATGAGTCTGATCATATCTTAAAAGCGCCATCAATTTACTTACTATATCATATTAAGCATGTGTCCATTTTAATATTTACGTACATAAACCACTATAGTCACACACAAGCATATGGTATACAATTTCCTAAATATTAATATCTTAATATTTCAGAATTAGCTTAGATCACATCAATAAACCATTACAATATCTCAAGTAAATAGTAATTACAAGCATTAAACACTTTAATCAAATCCCTAACAAAGTAGTCATTAACCTAGTTAGATAAGTACTTTGCCATACTAGAGTACTCACATAGGTGTGTATATGTGGCGAGTGTATACATACCATACGTGGGTACTAATAGTTAGCAACAATTGTTGTTAATGCATAATGTCTACATATATGTGCCTCAATCAAACATACAAAAAAATAATCACAATGCATCTTTCATCTTTTCCTACTAATAAGATTTACAACAAATCATCACTCGTAATCTTTAACCATCAATCATAATTATACAACATTCAACTAATCATCACATTACAACTAATAAATAGAACCAAACATGTATTCTTCAGATGGTAGTGTTGTCCGCCGAGATGCACACCAGCAGCAGAAATCTTTCGAAAGTTAGACTCCTCACTACAAGTGGGAGAAGTGTGGCCTTGGGGGCAAGCAATGAGCTAGGTATTGTCACCTGAATCCCAGCTCCTCTGTCTAGGCTAACTCCTAACAAAGCCAAAGGGGTTTGTCCCTAACAAAGAGTTTTCTATGGCTCTTGTGTTTTAAGTGTTTTTGGGTGTTGTGGATGCGGATGGGTGTTTTTTTAGGAGTTTTATAATGAGATCAAAGTTTATAAGAGTGAGATAAACACAAGATAAAAAACAATCCATGTTGCGATCACAAGACACAAGGTTTAGAGATAAACAATACAATGAAGACTTGTGAAATAAGATAGCATCCACATATAAATAACTTAGACAAATTCCAATGGACAAATAGCCCAGATTAATGGTGATGCATAAAAGTTCAAAAAGACGAGTGCCAAATGAAGTCAAATATACAAAGTGCTTGGGGATGCTGAAGATACAAGTCTCAGAATAATGTTGGTGAAAAAGTTGTGCAAATTATCTTGGTTGATTTTATGAGTTTTAGTGATCTTGATTATTAACGCTAAGAAAGCAAGGTATGAGTCCAACCAAAAAAAGTATACCTTCAGTGGCTCCCCTTGGTGACCTAACGGACCGTCCAGTATTCTAGGGTAGGTGTCCAAGGAACTTAACCAACAAGCTAGAACTCTATGACAGCGGTGATTTCTTGTGCCACCAGTAGGAATTTCCCCACTACCTGAGTATTTCTCGAAACAACGTCGGTTCGTTGGTTTACAGGGGTGAAGATTTTATTAAGGTTATCACTTGTAAGATTAACAAATCCAGTCACTGTTCTGAGTAATCCAACCCCTTAGGGAAGGCAGAGCATACTTGGTGGTAGAAAGCAACAAAATAAATTTTAAAAAATAGGGGGATGTGAAGTTGAAGTTTTTATTAAGAGCTCAAGAAAAAGAAAAAAAACTCTCCGACAGAGAGCGCTCTTGACTTCGTCTTATGACAATGTTCAGGAGGCTTATGATGCACTGAATTAAATAACTGTACTGGATATAAAGTCTAATCTATCCAAAAATCTCTTTCAAGTCAGAGACCGCACTCAGGAGAGCATGGGGGTAAGTAAAAATTGAAATAGAAGCAACTCTTCGAAAGAGAGCACTCTTGAGTTTCTCTTTCCCAAATACCTATCACAATGATGAACTCAATAACCCATTAGCATTAGTCAAATAAAAACTAAGATCTAAGTTAAGTGCAAACTAAAAAATTGAAAAGCAATGCAAGTCTATCTTTTAAGATGAGATCTAAGATGCAAGTGCAACTAACAATGGGCTTTTTATAAAAGAGACGCAATACTAGTATGGAAATATAAACTAAGATCTAACAAACTATCACTATATGTTAAACTAGAATGAAATCTATGAATGAAAAAGAAAACAATCAAAAGAGATCTAACTATTAGCTTCTGAAACAACTAACTCTTAACCACATTTTTTGTTGCTTTTGTGACCTTTTGAAGTGCTCAAGGAGGGACGCAAGGGAGAAAGTTTGAACAAGTCCAAAGGAAAAACGAAAGGGAGAATGGAAGCTTAGGAGAAGAAGAACGAACAGAGGCTAGAGAAGGGGTCTTGGAGGGAGACGAAAGGGATGAGAAAGAAGTTTAAGGGAGGAGGACGAGAGCAAAGAGATAAGAAGCTAGAGTGGGACGAGAAGGAAAGGAAGAAAACTTAAGGCAAGACGAGAGCTAGGGTAGAAGGTTTAAGGAGAAGAACAAGAGAGATTTGGATGAGAAACAAAAGGAAGGTGAGGTAAAGGAAAACGAAAGGAAGGAGAAAGGTTTTTAAGAGGAATAAGCAAAAATCAAAACACAAAACAAACAAGGTGGGGTCAAACCTCGGAACAAGGAGACCACTAGAACACTAGTCCCGAAAACCTTCCAGCTAGCTGGTTGTCCACAAGGGTGCTAATGGGGAAAGAGAAGTAGCCACAAAATTATGTGGCACTTGGGATTAAATCCCAAGCTACTTTCTCAAGGTAAAACTTACTTATAAGAAGACAGAGAAGAGTGTGGGAATGACAAACTCGAAGAACCACTACTCAAAATAGTAACCAAGTAACCAGAAAGAAGGATAGATTCAAATTGAAGATGGAGCTTTGGAGTAAGATCTCTTTGCGTTTTTCTTCTTGGAACAAGCCCAACTCTGTAGATCCTGAAAGAGAACAATGTTAGAAGGTTCTTATGATGATGGAGATGAGATCGATGCAATTGAGCTCACACTCTTCTCCAAATGGCAAGATCTGTTGAGACAATCAACTTGAAACCCAGTGAGATCAAACGAAATAACTAGTATGCTAGGAATATTAAATCAAGATCAATACTTCATATAACTGAGTACTTGTATTCATCTAGATTACAACAAGCTTTGCATAATAATCCAACTTGACAACTGCAAATGGAAAATCTTATGTTCTAACAATAGACTTCTAAAGCTAGTTATTTGATCCAACACATGAGAAACAATTTGAAAGCAAGGAAAGATATCACCTCATAATAAACACATCCACCAATGAAGAAATAGTCACATAGACCTCCAAAGTCGAAAAGCTTTATTCAATGAAACACTGATTACAATTTTAGCAGAGTTTCTATGCCCAATTCTCTATATCGAAGAGTACAAAGCACTACAAAGCACCTCTACTTATACAAAATTACAAGAGCTTAGAGCCCTAATTCGAATTGGCATAGGAAAGAGCCAATGGCACAATCATCAAATTCGAACTCCCAATCATGATCCAATCAAATCCAGGTGATAGTAAGCTTGGAGTGCAAGCCTATGAGATAGAATCGAGCTGCAATAAAGGAGAGTGGGGAGGTGGCCTCCACCTTGGCAAGGCGCCCCCCACTCAAGCTTTGGAGATATCACCCATCGAATATGGAGTTGCCAAGTGTGAAACACATGAAACCTAAGAGACATACGTGATCCTCATGAGATATTCGTGAGCCTTGAAGTAGATAATGCTTTGAGCAATTGGCGGGATTTGTAATAAGTTCCAATAGGAGCCAAGCCATGAGGTGGCCTAGGCGCCTACCATAACACTTAGTGCAATCTCAACCTTCCATAATCATGTGCCACATCACCAATTCGTGCTTTTATTGGAGGGTGAATTCTCTTGAGGTAGATCTCTTGCAGTGACTGGATAGCTGACTGAATCCACTTGGAGTTGATTGGAGTCTTCATTAATGCCCAGTGCCATGTCAATTAGCCTTTTATTTTATTCAATTTGGTTCATTTTGGAGAGATTTGGATTATCTCCAAAATATTCATTTTTAATATTTTAATTAATAATCTCTGTAAATGATTTTTTTTGAGAAATTATTAATTATGAGGCTAAATGGACATCTGAAACTTAGGATAAGCTAGTCCGGGGGTCATGTATGATTTTTGGCTTATGAATTAAGCCTTCAATCTCTGAATTCGGACCCCGGATGACTGACATATTACAAACTTGATTTTTCCAATTAAGTATTTGGAAAAATAATTAAAACTCATCCAATGTGTTTGGCAAAAAAATTTCGGACAGTGTTTTTATTGGACGAGGACCCTATAAAATGACCATCTAAGACATACATGGGGTCTAGTAGGCTTATACACATCAGTTGGACTCTAATAACCCCCCAAGGCTCAATTTTCAAAATCGGGCATTCCAGCTTTGGAGGAAGCGGGAGAAAACCTCGTCGATTATCACTCGGCTATAGGCAAAGCATAATTGACAAGGGAAAAAACTCCCTAGAATGCCTTAGTTGCATAACCAATTCATGGGGGACCGAGCCACTTAAAATCCTACTAGCACACTTATTACAAACCCCGTGGGGCCATGGTCATTTTGACTGGAAAACAAAACTGGCTAGCCAAAGTTGGCTAATTATTGCAATCTGAACCCTTGATACTCTGGAAGTGAACACTGATGGTGTTCCAACATTGGCGGCTCAATGGAGGTTCAACTATTTGTACAAAAATGTTGGTAATAGGTAGTAGTTTAGAAAAGTAGAAAGAGATTACTACCTCCCAAATAGAATCCAAAATTAATTTATAATCGCCTAGCCTTCCTAAACTACTTCCGCTCCCATCCTATTCTCCCTTTGCTAGAATATGCTGGGGTGTCAACTATCTTGATCTAACCACATATAGAACCTCAGGTGGAAGCATCGACTATATCGACCTAAATTCCCTAGCAAGAAACTGGCAATTGTCATCACATGTCTAAGGGAGCGTGTCTACTACACCGACTCTTGAGAAATATCTTATCACTTGAGATAGTCAAATATATTTATACATGGACACTTGTGTGATTATTGAGTTGGCATAAAAACAAATCTACTATGGGTAACCTAGGTGCAATAGACATCATATTTTTCATCCTAAGCAAATGCATCCAATGTATAAATGTATGGGGGGAGGATATTGATACCATCCTATAACTCCAAAAAGTGCTCTAAGTAAAAAGAGATCTTTGGGCCTAGGCTTGTCGAAGGTGAGATCCAAGTGGCCTAAATGTACAATTTCTATATGTCCTCTCTGATGTCCTAGTGTAGTATTTGTTTAGTCGACATGAGATAGTCTGACATATCTAAGCAATACCTGAAGGGGGGAAGTCTCTCTAGGGAGATGGTCACTGACTAGAGATGCCAAGACGCCTCTGCAAACCAAGCTCGTGCACAGCTTGTGGGGTGATCCAAGGCAACGGCCTTTGAGGAGCAATGTACAAGGTAGGGGTACCACTCTCTCTCGATGGCAAAGACTCCGAAAGACCTAACTCTATGTAAGAAAGATACCAAGCAAAAGATAGCCTCGAGGCAAAATGGTTGGACACCTAACTCTGCCTGAATAATGGGATGTGGAACTATACGCTTGCATCAGATGATGTGCTTGAGAAGCAAGGTTTGAAATCTCTCCATTTGAGCCCAATCTGTCTATAACAAGCTCAATCCCCAGATCTCAAAGCCATAGAGTAATTTGGGTCCGATAATTTGATATAAATCAATTAAATTTCATATCTAGACAGGTTTTTTGTCTAGATAGGTTTTAAAGATGCCCAGGTTTTTTGTCTAAAAGACTGGAACTCTTTCTCTGCATGTTAGTATGTTCAAACTGCTCTAGAATTCTCTGAAATTTTTGGACTTTTTCAGCTTGTGTAACACAAGACTTTTTTCTGAAAGCTACGTACTTTTTTATTCGATTATGAATAACAAAAGTATGATTTTTTCTGCTGGAAAAAAAGTTATGGAGTAAAGGCAACTAAGAAGGTTCGTCTGAATATTATATTATATTCATTACTTTAATCAAAAGCTCATCAATCATGTTCAATCAGAAAAGCGTCAGTTATTACATGGAGGTTGACTGTCAAGTTAAGAGACACTTGCATTGATATAAATGTACCAGCACATAGACCGTGATAATTACAAAATTCTTTAAGATAGAAAAACAGGATGTGTGTAAATTCATGCAAAGGACAGATGCGCCCAGACTTTAATTGGAGCAGCAGTCAAACTGCCAGAAAGTTGCAGTTACACACCACAGTCAGCGTTATATACGAAGGGATAAACTCAGATTTCTAGTTCGATGCTATTTCTAAGGCCAAGTGGAGTAGACGCAGGTTGTTAAGTTTTATTCGCTGCTAGAACAAACACACAAGTATCTAATAATTGGGTCTGAGTTTGCTAAGAGATTTTGCACATGCACTCAAGGAGAGCGCATTGACTTAGTTTGATCAGAGCCTATAAAATGATGTTGAAAGCCCCTCGCTGAAAAGGGTCGGATCTTTTGCAGCAGCGGCATCCATATTCACTGTTTCTCATTAGACTAGCTATTTCTCCTTTTGAGCAAGGATAATCATTGTACTGGTTTTGGATTTGACCATAGTGGTGCAATCAACCCTATGGCAAAACGTTAATACAGAAGTAATGTTTCATCAAACCTTTCTTTTTGTTGGTGCTCTGTTTTATTTTTGTCCATAAATTAATAGTTCATAGCTTATTGATGTGATTAATTTTGAATCTTTAATTAGCTTTCCTTTTTATGTTTTTTTCATTTCTTTCACGCTAACCATGCAGGATCCCTCCAAAGCAAATTCAGTATTTAAAATAATCTATCTTAAGGCTTTGGCAGAGTGTTTACACGTTGTCCAAAGCAAATTATCTACCGTTTTTTTTGTGTTTTGCAGAGAATCAAGTACAACTCAGCAACCTAGTACCTAGGGACTCCCCCTGAGGTTGGCAGACACCAGCCCAAACAAAGAGGAGTTTTGCCTGTGACACTTTGGGGCATTCATTCCTTGAATTGGCCACTTTTCATCACTGATTTACAGATCTGTTTTGAGGGTGAAAAAGTGTGCTTACACTCATCAATATAGATCCCAAAGAGGGTCGGTCAGAGGGGTCACCCCTATTTTATCTCGATGGTACTCTGAATGAAGTCGGAAAGGCCATGTCTCATCCTAAGGCGTCCGAAACCGACTCGTACAATATCATGATGGCCGCTAGGAGGGTCTTAGATATGCCAATGTCACGGTGTCTCTGGAATAAGGCATCCCTCAATAGTATGGCAAACGCTTTCCGAAAGTCTACAAAGCAGTTCCAGATTTTCTAAGAGTAATGGAAAGCATTCTCAAATATTGATTCGAAGTGTGAAGATGTGATCGATTGTATGGTACTCCAGTCAAAAGTCGGCCTGCCCCCTAGCCTTGAGATGTCGACTGTCCAACTCATCCAACAATCACTAATGCAGGATTGTGGCATAAAGCTTGGAAATGTATGTCCCACCATGATAGTCGGGTAGTTGTTCGGATCTCAACTCCCTGATTTGTGAATAGGGTGAATCATGTGTCTGGTGAATGGGGGAAACCAAAACATACCACATGGTTATATAAATCAACAATATGCAAGTCAAGAGATCGGATGGAGGCCTTCATTGTTTGTTGCTATGTTGGTGTTCATAACTCTAGTTGTTGTCCTAATGTCCCACTTCGAGAAAAGCTGGCATTTGGAAGAGGGGGGAGGTGATGTAGGTGGGAGATTGTATGAGAATGTCATAAAGGGAAGTTGTGTGGGAGAACACTAGGCGTCTAGGTCTACCGGGATGGCATGGTGTCTAGAAAAAAAGAGCACACCAGAGGACTTTCAAGGAGTTGCAAAGGGCCAAGCAAAGTTCATGTCTCTTCTAAGTAAGGAATGTTTGCTTTTTGCGACGAAGGAACTTACAATAGGTTTTGCATAGGTGAGGGGAGGATGTGGGGTCGTATGTGAAGGTGAAACGAAGATGCTTGTGTAGAGATTTGCATTCTTTGTCGAACTAGTGATTCATGGGGCAGGAGCTACGAGTGGGATTGTGGGTGTGTTGAGGAGAGGAGTGGAGAGAGGAGTCAAGGATATCCCCATTAAAGATCGTGAAGAGTATCTCGTATTTAGTAGTGGGTGTGTCCAATGACCTAAAGTAGAAATAGGGGAAACAACTCCTTAAGGAAAGTGATGTAGGAGTTTGTATAATCTCTATCGAAAAGGAAAGTGGTGCAGGAGGGTTGTGGAGGCGGATGGGGGGTTTGGGAAGGCGGAGGAATGTATAGAGGGAGAAGGTGACTAGGGCATGGTCTTCCATAAGGAGGGGGCTTACTGAGAGGAACTGGGTGTATGGGAGGAGTCCTGGTTGGATAAGACGTAATCAACCACACTAGCTCCCCCTCTGTGGGGAAGCAAGTAAAATCCCCTAACCCCGAGAAACAAGAAATCCCATTCAGAATCAATAAATCATGGGATTAACCTAGTTGTAAAAAGTGTCGCCCATAACTTGTTAGGGGCACAATCTTGTCTTACAAAGTCCTAAGAAGGCCCATCAACTTTAGCTCTGCCTCCTGGAGGCAAAGAGCATCCTTAACTTTGTCATGAAGGGTACTTGTAGATTTTGGGTGCGGGCATTGAAGTCACCTAGAATAATGACCTCCCTAAGAGTGGAGTAGTGGGAAATATTTGTATTAAGATCAAGGGAAGAATCCCCCTTGGATTCCCTATGAAGTGCAAAGTACAACGAGGTTGGGGGAAGTAGCAAACTGCAATGTAACTATCCCAAAGCAAGGGGCTAGTCTAATGGATCCGAACCCATAAACACTTAACATGCTCATCCGATGTCACCGTAGTAACCTGACCCTGAAGGGATCCCCATATGAGACAAGCAACCCCCTCGAAACCTTTGACGTTGTCAAACCGTGTCTATTGTCTACAAGGTTATACCTAGTGGTACACATGGATATGAGGTGGTGTCTGCATGGAGCTCATGTGTGTCTGTGAGGAAAAGAAGTTCATGAGACCCGACCACATTGTAAAGTGTGCTCAATGTATACCAAAATGCACCATTGCAAGTCCAACAAGCAATGGAGATGTTGGGCAAGCCCCCCCTAACATGTTCCCCATGTAGATGAGACCATCATTTGGACCAGGGGTGAGAGTATCCCAGAGAGGCTGAGTCACAAATGACGACTTTGAGATCACAGATAATTGGCCACTTTCCTTCTTTCCGAATGGTTTGATTAGGTCCCTAGACTGCTCAAGTTCTTCCTACTGGACTCTACTGAAGTTAGCATCAAGGAAGATCCTGCGTGTGGGTGAAAGTAAAATAGTCGTTTTTTGGCATAAAGGGATCTGAGCCAGTCCACTTGTGTCCAGAAACGAAAGAGGAATGTAGAGTTGGGGCCCTTCCATGCATGTTCAATAGTGAGGTCCTTTAGATCGAAGGTGGAGTGGGGGAAGGAAGTGCTTAGTTGTATGGGATCCGACAGGGCCATTTGGGGGGGTGTAGCCCACATAGGGGATCCGACAGGACCATTGGGTGGGTGTAGCCCACATAGTCTGAGGTTAAGTTCCCAAGTTCGACGAAGGCATTCTTCATTCAATCTTGCTTGTATCACACCCTCCAACTTCGTGAGCAAGAGAGGTCGCTCCCTTTTCTAGACAACTCTGACCCAAGAATTAAGGGTTTGTTGCTATGTTATTATCTCTTGTTTAAAAATGACCTGCAATGATCTCATTTCTTCTTGCAAATTTTTATATTTAAAATCTCAGATTGGAGCATGGGGGAATTTGCAATTGGGTTTTGCAAGTGTTCGTTTTCTTGGTTTTTCATCTTGGCGCAGGCAGTTTGAGATCTGATACTTCTCAAGGGAAATGCTTTGTTTCGTTTTCAAGAAATTCCACCTTTTGCAGTAAGTTTTTAAATTGGGACGTGCAGAACGAGAAATCTCGCTCCATAGCTATTCCAGTGGGGCTATAGATCAATCCCTAGATGTTGTTACAATCATTGGAGGACCTATTCTGTATCTAGTTAACCTTTGTTGTTGGTCCTATTTTGTATCCAAATATTGTAGGTGGGGATGAGAGTGGGGTAACTAGGGAGTCTTCCATAGAAACCCCAAAACCTGGAAACTGTGCCCTACTAAAACCTCAGAAATCTGCCCTCCACGATGATAAATTCCCTTTCTCATGGAAACCCTATAGAAGCCTCTAAAAATTGAATCTGAGCCTACTCCAAATGCACAATTTCTTACTGCTTCTCTCTACAAACTCACGGTCCAGGGCACAAAGCTAGATATACCTACGCCCTTTTAGAAAAATCCTCAAACAAGAAATTATATATTCATCCACAATCAATCAAAATATGACCCTCAACATTTATCATCCCTTTAGTGAAAAACAAATCTATAAGCTGAAATTGCTTAAGAGCTTGCTCATTTTTAATGCATTACTTTATCTTTGAAAACTATGGCTACTGCCTTATATTATTTTTGCTCCATATTTACTCACTGATTTGAGCACAACCTTTTTGAAGACGATTATTCATATGAGACGAGGTGAGAATAAGATTGAAAGTGGAAATGCTTAAAAAATGAAAATAGATTTGCTTAGAGAAGCCTGCAAATCCATTATCTTGCTTTAAAAAAACACAATTTATGCAATACAAGAGAAGGGCCCTTAAATAGAGAAAGGAGAAAGGGCTCTTTCCTTAAATTTAACACATTTTGTAACTTCATTATCTAGAAGGATAATTCTAATTCCCAAAAGGAAGTGACAAATCTAGTTAGACATAATGAAATGAATTATAAATCGAGTTCCTAAGAGATTGAGATATTTATTGCTTGGGATCTCTACGTTTAGGGAAGTGTCTCTTATGAGAAACTTGTCTTATTGTGAAATGGTTAGTTCCGCATGTACTTGAGCTCACTTGATTAATTATTATAGTAATGTCCATGAATGACCACAATAGGTCAAGCATTAGAATTACAACAAGCAATATAACAAGATGAACAGTGTTGTGGGCATCTCTTCCTAAAAGAAAAAAAGCAAATGACATTGTAACAAGTAAAAGTGAAAATATAGTAAGAACAATCTTGGAGAGAGACAATGAGAGCAAGTCAACAAAACCAGAAGCAAAAAGCCAAAAGCTGAAGATAAAGCGGTTCTTAGTTAGTGTCTGAACCAAATGGAGAGATTTTATTGCCACGAGACATTGAAGTCACCAATACTAAACCTCATAGTGTCATTGAGAGAGTGGCCCCAACTAAGGAAAAAAACATTATATTAAAGGTCGATTGTACTAAAAGACAACTATGTTGAAGGCAAAGCAGCCTTTACAACCAAAGGGGAGACTTGTATTCCCATAAATCAATGTAAGTCACGAATACTAAACTTGATAATGAATTTAGATGGTGGTCTGGACTAAATGACAAACTATGTTAAAGAGCAATTTGTAGTAAAAGATAACATGCCACTAAAAGATGAAAACCATGGCACTCTTTACAAAATTTGATGAGCATAAATAATTCATAATTTATATGAGCTCAAATAAGAATATAGTAGAAGTAAAAACACTAATTGTGGTAACATGAGATTTGCTCAGAAATTTCAAAATTTCCTATCCTTACAAAAAATCTCAAATTATGTATTACAAAAGAAGCAAGATCCTTTAAATCAATGTTATCAGAACTGGACCGGTCATCGAAGCCCAAAATGTGAACCGGACCGGAATTGGCAAAAAAACCGGGTAAAAAACCGGCTAACTAAAAAATACATAAAATATTCATATTTTGTAGAAAACATATATATTCATGTGCATACATATGAATCCAAACCATTAATATAGAAATATGCAAAGTTTCTCATATATATAGCAAATATGGGTGCAAATATCCAAAATAGCACCTGGTGCAATACATCTCTGAGGTTCTGAACCAAAGTACATTAACAAAGAGGCTCCAAAGTACATCAACAAAGATTTTTATTTTCTGGTTCTTTTAAAAAAATTGTGTTTCGTGAGTCCCCAGTACAGACCGGCCGGTTCGGCCGGTTTTGGCCGGTTCCGTACCTGGTCTGGAAAAAAATCCAATTTTTTTATTTTTTTTGCTAACCAAACCGGCCAACCTTGTAGCCGGTTTTGCCGGTTCCGGTCCGGTTCCAATAACAATGCTTTAAATATATTATCTAGAAGGATATATAATAATTACTGAATTAGAGTTAAAAATCTAGCTGGAGCCACTAAAAGACATACTATACTATTGCCACTACAAGACAAAACTACTAACACTAAATATTTGCAAAACGTTATGAGAAAAACTAATTACTAAAGTGATCCCAAAAAAAATTAGAGATCGACTAAGTCCTTGAATGGAGGAATTGTGTATAAGAGACGTTCAACCTAGAAAATTATCGGAGAGTGTGCTAAGTGGTCGTTTGGCATCTATTGGAATGCCAATTTAGTCCTATGTTATGGACACACCTATAACTGAAAAATTTTCAAACCCTAACCCGGTTTTAAGTTTAGTTTTGCTGCTTGAAGTTTATTGCCCAAATCTCAACATGTAAAATCACATTACATTTAAAAATTTTGACTTTTACTTGAAACACATAGAATTTTTTCAACATAAAACAACGCAGAAATTTTATGGCAGCCTACTTTTTCACACCCAGAAAATTATGACAGCCAACACACATGAAATTTGTCTCAGTATTTTTGACCAAAATGGCCCAGGATAAAACCCCGAAGGGAAAACCTTTTTCAGAGAGATTTTTATTTCTTCAGGCAAGTTCACAAAATTAAAACACAAGTACTTATCTCAGCCTTTCATCTTGAAAAACGTGTCAACTTTCAGCAAAGTTTCAGACCCCAACTGACAGATTTCACCCACATTACCAGCATTAAATGCTGCTGTAGTGCCTTGATTTTTGTGCCTGTAGCACCATGTACCAACCTCTATTTTTGTGCAAACTTTTTCATCAAAACCCGTGTCACAAAAATGCTGCTGTATGGTCTGTCCTTTCTGCTGTACGGACTGTCCTTTCACCTTGAAAACTGTGCTGTACGGCCAACAATAAATGCAGTACTATCCTTCGATTTGTGTGCCTGGAATTCTACTCCTCGATTTCTGTGCATTAAATTCTTCTTGAATTCTACTGTACCTCACTGCCCTTGCTTTGGGATTCATGCCATCTCCATGGTCTTGGAAATCGTGCCAAAAATTCTCTCTCTCTCAAAGGTCAACTCCTCTCAAACTCTTCTCTTTTCTTCCTTCTGCTCTTGCTCTCCAATTCACTCAGATCACAATGAATTGTCTCCAATGCCTTTCCCTAGCTTTTTGTTTGGGACCTGGGTAACCACCCTCTTCAAGATCAATGGCTAATATTAAAACAAAACTAGATGAGATCAATGGCCCTCATTAATGCTCACTTATTAATTATTTTCTCACCTTTTTAAAATTCTGAAAAGTTATATTTTAAAATTATAACCCAAACTCACTTTTATAAAGTGACTTTATAAAAATAAAGTCATTCACACTTTATGAAGCACTAGGGACCACATTTAAAGTGTCCTTGTCCACCCCAAGGCATCACAAGGTAGACAAACACTTGATATTTTTCAACAATATCTAGTGTAGTGTTATCGGAACAGGACCAAAATCGGCAAAACCGACTAGTCCAACTGGTTTTGGGCCCTTTCCAGTTCGTTTCAAGATCTTTGATTGAAAAAGGTCAGTTCCAAGCTAGAACCAGCCTTTTGGCATCAAACCAGTCGGTTACATACAACCTATTGGCAGGGATAGTTTTGTGGTTAGTGCCTAGATTCGCAAAAGTTTGTCATTTAGATATTCAACCAAACATGCAAAGCTTCTAGGTGTGAACACAATTGGAGTGTTTTTGAGTGAATACACGCCAAGAAGAGAAATAGTTTGGAACAAAAACGGTTGAATGATATGGTTTATGTTCAATACAACCTTAGGTTGAGTTGCACCTAGTTATTAAACAAGACCCCTGAATCAAGCAACATAGTCTTGGATGACTTTGATCCCTCGTTAGAGTGAGTTGTGGAGAGTCAGGCACCAACATTTGATAATGAAGACCTTTCTTGGATGGACTTGGATCCACTTCCACAACCAGAGGATCTGATTGTTGGGAGTGCGCCACTACCTTTAGGGCCAAGGGAATCAAGCTGAAATTCCATTGTAGAGGATGAAAAGGATGAGATGTCTAATGATTCTACCATATGATTAGATTGTATAATTGTAGAGTCTAGAGTCTAGACTAGAAATTTACACTAGTAATTTAGTACTATGCTTATTTTTGGACTCTATAGGCCATTTAGAGCCTCTTCGTGGATGTTTTTTGGTTCAAAGATGTATTGTAGTCGGTGCTATTTTGGTTATATGCACCCTTACTTGCTAAATACAGGAGAAACTTTGCATATGTGTATAATGGTTTTGATTCATATGGATGCACATGGATACGTATATCAATATTGTAAACATTGTTTCAAGGAATATATCATCAAGGGTTTGCAAAGAAATTTATCAAGAATATTGGGGAAAATATCCGAAAACATCGGAAATTATCAAAAAATATCAACAAGAAGAAACTTAGACTTGAAGAATTATGAAAATTTTGGAAAAATTGACTACTTGAAAAATTCAAGAGAAATAAAAAAAGATCAAGAAAAATTCAAAGATATTGCAACATTGATATATATGTTTTTTTCCCAATATTTGAATATTTTATGTATTTTTTGGTCCACTAGTTTTTTAGTCCAATTTTTTTGGGGTTCCAGTTCGGTTCACATTTTTTGGGTCGACAGATTCAATGACTGGTCCAATTCTGATAACGTTGATCTAGCAACATAAATCCAAAATTGTGACCTGATCGTATTAACTCAAGATGTAATTATCGACAATGCCTAAACCAACACAACTCGTTAAAGATGCTCAAGTTTACTTAGAGACAACATAGAAAGATCCAACACCCTGTTTTAGTTATTGAAGCACAATGACTAATTAAAGCCTTAGGAGAGTTCGCTTAGTTCTACTACTAGAGAAAAAGGAGAGACTGACAATCTCTAATCAAACACACTAGGACACTAAGGCCTCATTTCATGCAGATCTAGGGGCAACAGGAGAATTTAGAGAAGAGGCAATTAGAGAAGTATTTGTAGTGCTATTCCCTATTGTTCCAAGAATTGCATGGAATGCCTCCAAATTATGCAATTGAGCACTCTTTTGCAATACAACAAGAAGTTTTTCCAAAAGAGGGTTTAGGAAAACATGCTCTAATATATGTTAGAATAACATTGTCTGACACCATGTTAGAAAATAATGAAAAACATTCCTTGATCAATAACCATCTAATCTCCTATGAGCAAGCACCATTAACATAAGAAAATCAAGATAAAATACAAGACATATGAGCACTGAGATTTATAGTGCTCAAAACCCTACAATGTGTAGGGGAAACATCCACTCTTGAAGATGAATCATTTTATTACTCTCTAAACCCTATTACAATAAGCCTCTAAGACTCCTCAAGCATAAAACATGTTTCCGTCTAATACACACCTTGGGTAATGTGGCAGAAATCTTCAAGCCATTGGGTGTGTTTTTTGGGGCAAGTCACGAGTCAAGTACTGTCACTTAACACTTGACTCCTCTATCTAGGCCAACTCCTAGTGAAACCAAGGGGTGGTCCCTAAAAGAATCTAAGGTCGAGTAAGCTAAGTTACAAAAGTAAATCTAGGAGTTTATTGATTAAAACAAGAGCGATATGAAAGCAAATCTAAACTAGTAGCATATCAAATCATATATACAAGTAAAAGATTGAATCACAAATAGACCAATGCCGAAAAATAAAGACAACTGCTGAAAAAGAAATGTTTTGCGACTGCTCTTGGTAAATTTTAAATTATTATGGGTGAATTGCTTAAAGTGGGTTTGATTCTTGGTTTGGCCCACTGAGAATTTATCCTCTTCAAATGAGCACAGAGTAACAGTACTAGGTGTCCAACATGGAGAGATGTAATCTGCTTAAGGCATCCCTCTAATTCCGCGATATGTTCAATGCAACCTCTCAATTTTTAAAGATAAACTTCCAATGGATTTTCCTATTAAGCTCCTACTAAGTATCATGTTTTTATAGTTGATAAACTGACTTAGGCAAGCCTGCAGTGGTTACAAGAGCATAATCAAAGACAAATAGCACAAGGTTCAATTACTCTTTAAACAAAAAAAGAAATAAACAAAAGCTACTTAACTAATCTAATTAAGAAAATAAAACTAAATTAATCTAACGAGGTGAGTGAAAAATGTGACTAATCTGAACTAAGAAATTGAAAGTCTTGAGTGAGTTTGTGGTCCAATATTGAATTGGAACCAACAAACGTTTACTTTTAAATTTTCAACTAATTTACTTTAAGAAATTGAAACTAATCTACTAGTTAGTAAACCAAAGCAAAGCAAAAGCAAATAAGGGAAAAAATTCACGCCACGAAAATAACGTAGATCCCCCCAAGAGGGGTGGAAACTGGGCATTGGGTAGCCCACTTGCTTTTATTATGATTTTTGACAACGAGGGGATGTTTGTGGTCCTCTATAAACTAGGACCAACCAACTTACAAGTTTGTGGAAGAAAATTGCAATTTGAGTAAGGCAAAAGAGAATAGGGGGTCTCAGATGGCCTGGATCTTCGAATTTTTGGCAGCACTTCCCTCTAGATGTTCATAAAATTGCAAAAAAATAGCCACCAACTTTCCACCAACTGAACTAAATAAGTCATTAAAAGCATAAAAAAATTAAAATCCTACTTAAGTACTCTAAAAGATATAATTTTTTCAAATGAACTAAGTACTTAATTAGGAGCTAGATCTACTAAATATAAAGCCTTTGAATAACTAGATTTAGTCTTCAAAAAGCATGCTAAGAAAAATTATATTTGATATTCTTTGATCTAAATATACTTTTGTTTAAGCATGCAACAAAATAGTAACAAAGAAAATTTTGATTTCGAGAACGAAAGAATGAGAAAAAGAAGAGCCCTTGTAACTTGGACAAACAGAGTCTTGATGGTGGAACTCAGAGGGACTATGTTCTAAAAAGGATCCTGAAGATGAGGAGGATGCTTACTCCGTCAACCTCTTCTCCAAGCTAGATAACCTATGATCTTAGAAATCCTTGCACAAAAATGGTTAATCAAGGCTTGGTACCTAATATAGAAACTTGGAAAGCAAAAAATTAAACAAAATTAGCATGCACTTCTAAGAGATCTAATGTAAGTAAACCGTAAGATGATGAACAAACAAGTTTACTTCTCTTACCCTACTGGGAGTTAGATCCCCTTCAAAGGCCAACAATTAAACACAAAAATACAAGAATGAACAAAATACCAGTGTTCCACGAGGATGCGTCCCGGGGACTTGGGAACACTTGGCGAAACTTTTGCCCCCCACCATGCCACTAAGATTTTTTTTTTAATATTTTCCCATTATTTTCACTTTTTGTGATCCCTACTTGGTACTACTTAGAAAATAAATCAATATATTTAGTATTTGCATTGCACAATCATGAATATACATCAAATGAATTATTATTTTTTATATTCTATTTTATATTTATAATTTTAGAGACGTCCCCACGTCCCCCCCGAATTTCCCTAAATTTGGGGGTGGTCTCCATGCGTCTCGAATGTGCCTTTCCCCGCTTTCGCGTCCCCCCGTCCCGAAAACTTGGGGGAACATTGCAAAATACAGATTACGTCATAAGCATAACAATGATCATCCACACATAAGAGAGAGCTACACCACTATTTGCCTCCAAAGCCTTCTATTCCATCAACATAAATATTACAACAATTACATAGAGCTCAATCAGAGGTTCGACATTCCATCCACGATGAGGGAGAAGAGCCTTGCTTATATAGCAAGAGAGGGTGCATTGCCATTTGGAGGATGAACTAGAGAGAAAGGAGGGCACACTTGGCTTGAGTTTGAGTTAACTAGAGGTGGATGACGGCACCTCTCATGAGGTTGGTTGCCCCCCATTTCTTCCTATGCCACCTTGGGGGAACATTGCAAAATACAGATTACTTCATAAGCATAACAATGATCATCCACACATAAGAGAGAGCTACACCACTATTTGCCTCCA